>VDFB02000363.1:73814915-73928384 GCA_007258455.2 Sequoia sempervirens
TATTAATTTGGGTCCACTATAATTAAAAAAAAAGTATTTAATTCACTAACACTTCCTTCCATAATTAAATAAGTTAAAATAATTTATTTAATTACCTCCTTCCCTCCATAATAAATAAAATTAATATTTTATTTATTTTTTAAACTATATTTATGAATTATATAAATGTATTTATTTAATTCTTTCAACTATTCCACCTCATCAATTGAATCCATTTACTAAATCTTAGCTCCTACCTTTTCTCAAATTTTCTCATCCATTGGTTCTTCTAATTAAACTCCATCATTGATCAAATATCAAGTGAAGCATATAAATGAAACCTTTCATCCACACATTATCCCCTAGAGCACAATCAAAGATCATTATCAACTAGATCTAGCAAGAGCATCACCATTATCAAGCACTAGCAAGCAAGCTCATATCAATATCTAGCACCATCTAGCTCTTCTATCTATCTATTATCTATGAGCATCACCATTATCAGGCACTAGCAAGCAACCCACATATCAAGCATTCAAGCAAATATTAAAAAAATAATTAAGCAAATCAAGGTCTTTGCTATGGTATAATCGTTTATAATTTAATTCATGCATATATATCTTAAGTTTTATTGAGTGATTATTGAGTGTAAACTTGGTACTTTCATTGTATTGTTCCTATTTTACATAATTCACATTTTCATCAACATCCACAAGTACCAAGCAACTGGAAATTTTTATTTAGGCCAAAAAATAAGCCTATATACTAGAAATTGAGTTTTTCTATTTTATTCCCAAAAATCACACCTTATGTAATATTAATGTAATAAGAGTAAGGTTGAGACACATTTCTTAACATCCAACTTGTTCACATTTTTTTGGCTCCAAGGCTCCACCACTTCTCACTTCTTTCTCCAACACCATATCACCATAACTATTTGGAAGTTAAGGATGTAGTAATCAAAGCCTTACATATGCATTTGATACCACTAAAGCCATTTTAGAGATAAAATTTCCTCTAATGGTAACCTTAGATTTAGGGTCATCCATTAAACCTAAGTTTGCCTCTCCCAACACACCTTTAACAAACCTTAGCACAATTGCATTTTCACATGAGAAAAATGATTTGAGTCATCAATTTGCTACTAAGCCTTTGTACTTATTAACCTTACACTTACCGGAGCTCATATGACTACCTATTTTAAATAATTTAAAAAAGAGGCAAAAAACAGTACTAGCGCCATGAAAGCTAAATCCATCACAACTCTACTACAATTACCATTTTCAAGATTGCACTAGGATGTAATATTATAACACATGCAACAACCTCCACAATAGAAAATGAAATAAATTCCTATTACCTACAAGTATAATAGCATACCCACAAGAAGCACCTAACATTGTTGCCCACTTGCCACTAATGGCACCAAATAAGACACAAATATCATTAAATGAGCTTTGCCATATCATGAAGGTAATTAAGATGACAAATTTAAAGTAAGGTAGAATTTTACTATTTGCCTATAGCAAGAGACGCTGTAGATGGTGATACCAAAGGGGTTAAGGAAGATACAAAGCAAAGAGAGCAGGAAATTACAGAGATGGGTGTGAATGTGATTTGCATTTAATTTCAGTTTTGGCGTTGTGCAGTTTCAGCTGTACACAAGAGCAAGAAAGCCGTTTTCAACAGTCACTTTTTGGAAGATAGTGTGACAATAAAGAGTCTCTTCAATGCTTCGCCCAAATCTGATGGTGTATAAGATACGTGAACATTATCCAATACTTATTACTTTTACCACCCCCATTGACTTGTGCATTAGGGGAAAAAGGACTCAATAGATGAGTGTTTTGTGTTTTAATAGTGGGTACAAAGTTTTATTATGTTGACATATTAGTTGTAAAGTTAAGTTTTAATATTTTTATATTTTAAAAAAGTTATTTTCATTTTTATCAGTTATATTAAAGAAATAGTCAATAATATAGTGATATAAAAGTATCTCGTGGTACATGTCTTGGTGTACTTATTCATCAATTACGTTAAAGAAAAGATTAATTATATAGTGGCACAAAAATAATTGGTGGTACATGTCTTGATGCACATGTTTTGTTACGGTGTTTTAGATTACTTTTAGAAAATTCCGTGAAGATGTCATTGATTTGAGTAAGTCTCATTTCTTCTACAAATCATGTGCATGCAGTCTAAGTATGTATAATATTGTAGAAATAATAAAATTGTTAAATAAATTTTAAAAATAGATGTATCTAGTGCTATAGGTAGTATTGTTATTCTAAACAAGTGATGCATTGTCTGATGAAATTTGTTGAACTAGTTTTAAAAAATTCTTCTAAATGATGTTTAAAAAGTTAAAATAGAAGAACTTGATACAACAAAATTTAGAATTATGTTGCAAATATTAATAAGAGAGAATGCCAAATGAAAATTAAAGTTCTAAATATGCATTCATTTAATAATTACATTTGAACATGAATGCATTTAACTTTAAAGATGTTAGAATTTACATATATAGTGCTTCTTGAATAAACTATGAAACAAATAAATATAAAATAGTGAGAGAGATTTTTTTGGATTTGACTGTGTCTTGTTTTTTTGCATCAACGTTTCGAATCAGACTCTGTGATTCATCATCAGGATGAAAGAGAGTTGTAGGAGTAGAATGAGAGATTGCAGACCAAGACAGGATAAATAGATGGTGGGAAAGAAAAAAATACAAAATAAAATTACACACAATTCAAGAAGGGAGAGGAAGAGAGAAAGGAAAAGAAAATAAACAAAAAACAAGAATATCAAAATAAGGTCAAGATCAACTTAATATTATACACACTATAAAATAAGAAACCTATGAAAAAATGAATAAAGGAATTAAAAGTTAGATATGTTAAAGATTAAAGCCCACTATCAATGATAGAAAGAATGATTTATATGAAAAAATAAATAAATAAAATAATTAATATATATATATATATATATATATATATATATATACATATATGTATGTATGTATGTATGTATGGTCACAATAGAATTCTTCAGCTTCTCACAGATGTAGAACATTAAATACTGTTCTTCCTTAGATGCATTTTACTGAACAGGGAATCCCTCTTCCCGTGTTTTCCTGAACAGAGAGTTGACAACCTACTTTGAAATGTAGGTTTCAAGTTGAGCTGAAACCTCTGTAAGACCTAGGTCAAAGTTTATCCTATGGTGCAATACCAGTGAACTTGTGAAAGATAAGCTCTTACTTGTTGTTGAGTAAGCTCTATCTCTGGCACAAGGTAGTCTTGGGGATGCAATGGATGTAGGTAATTCTTAGTGTTTACAGGTTCACTTTGATCCTCTTTGGTGGTGTTGCTTGCATATTCCTCTCTTTCATTCTCAGTCACTAATGAGCTCTTGAACATAAAAGATCTTTCTCTGCACCTCTCTGCTGCTTCCAATACTTCAATTTTGGTCAATTTTATGAGTCTCCAAGGATTTATATTTGCATTGGCTAGCTTTTGGGTTTCAGGAAATTTAGATTCTAAGTCATGCTTAAGTGACAGACGCCTTGTCTCTTCAAAATCTTTCTGTTCCAAGGCAAACATTGTTCTAAATATCAGTAAACAAGAATAAGGTCCAACAACAGAGGACACACAAAAAGTACCAACCTGATGCTTAGAGAGGCAATTGAACTTTGGAAAGAAATTTGACTTTTTGTGGTTGTCATCAAAACTTTCGACTGAAGAAGCAGGAGATGATGACATACTCAGAGTATCAGATTCATCCAAGAAATCTTTTGTACTGCATTCTTCTCTCAGTGTTAGAATATAGTCATAGGTTCGAATTCCCTTAATTAATATAGCTTTAAACTTTTAAGTCGTCTATAGAAATAGGCTAAAAATTTCACAGAAGTTTAACTTACTATTTAAGAACTAAAATTTTCCTATCAATTCTTCTATTCAAAATCATGTACATACAATCTAAATGCATAAAATATATGTGAACTTTATACTTTTAATTTTTTAATTTAATAATAGATCACTGAGTCTAATAAAAATTATAAATCATGAATATAAGCATCTCTTAAAACCTTCAAAGTGTAGGAAAAATAGAAAGGTGAACTTTGTGTACCCATGCCAACTTTGTGTACTCTACTACAATCACCATTTTCAAGATTACACTAGGATATAATATTTTAATATGTACAACAACCTTCACAATAGAATATGAAATAAATTCCTATTACCTACAAGTATAATAGCATACCCACAAGAAGCACCTAAGTGACATTGACATTGTTTCACACATGCCATTAATGGCACCAAATGACACACAAATACTGTGTTAAATGAGCTTTGTTGTCAAGGGAACAATCTCAAAAAGAGATCATGAAGGTAATTAAGGTGACAAATTTAAAGTGTGAATCAATGCCAACTTGAGAGTTAGAATGATGATTGTAAAGAGTTGTAAGGGGCTCTTGATCTGCTACATAATACATCAGCAAGTCTAAAACCATGTTCAATTTAAGTCTTCAAAGTTGTTAATGAACATTCAAAAATTTAGATCCTTGATTAACAATGCCTCTTCCACATAGCACTTTAATTTTCAATTTAGACTAGCATCTTTTAAAAGCACATTGATCACAATTAGAAAGTCTTCTTTAATAATCAGATTATTCACCCTTTGAAAAGTTGTTACCCCTATTCCTACAACTTACATTCCCATGTGATCTTTGACTTGTCACATCAAGTCACATGTGAAATCTAACTCTCTTTTAATCTTCATTAATCAGTCTAATCAGGTACTTGCACAATCCTAATCTCATCACTTTAATGGATGTCAACCTTAAATGCTTTCTTTGACAAGGCATCTTCCTTCCCTATGTGAATTTTAATTCACATTTAATCCCCCAATGCACCCCTTTGGAATTTAAAATTCTTTCCATCTCCCCATGAGGATATTTTGAGAATTTTTAATTCCCCTACTTGTCCTCTCATTTCCACATGTAAATGCACTCCTTTATGAGGAGATCTTGTTCAATCCCAAGGTACTTTGTCCCCCCTCCATGTCATGTCCTCCTTCCACATCATGTCCACTTCACCTTTTAGGGCTATCTCACATGCCACATGTCAAGATGTGAGGGCTTGTGAGTTCTCAACTCACCTTAGCCCTACATCTTGATATTTGGTGGCTCAATCTCAACCGTCCATTTCCCCTAAGAATTCTCAAAATTCTTATAAATACCCCATCTTTTCTCTCATTTGGGGGAGATCATTTTGCTAGCCAAACTCTTGCAATTTTTTTTCTCAACTTATACTTAGCCATTTTCATGCTTTCATCCACTTGCACTCATCCTCACAACACCATTTAGCTTGCATCTACTTTCCATCCAAGGAGCATACACATCGGGTGATCATACAACCAAAGGATCGATTCGCATGCAAGGTATAGAGTTCCATTTTGTTGCTTTTATCTTGCATTGTTTCCAACGAGGCTAATCTTGAGGTGTAGGTTGTTTTAGTGTTTATTTTGCACTCTTTACTTGTTGCTTGTCTTCTAACGCCACATTCAATCTATCACATTTCTCTGCATGTCTTGGGTGGGGACCCACAAATCCGTCTATTTTCACGCTTTTCTGCTATTTTTGCATTTTTCAAGGTCCAAAGTTGCGTGAGTGGCTTAATTTGTCCCCGGCTGCAGTGGGCGGATCTATTGCGCTGATGGACTTGTCCTGAGCAGAGTGGCTGATTCATCTGCATAAGTGCATCTGTCCTGCAGCAGTGCACTCCTGCCTGCCAGCTGGGCGGACTTGTTCCCGGCCAGTGGGTGGCGGATTGTTCTATGGCTTAACCTCGTCTCCGGCAGCGGGTGCACTGGGTCTCTACTGCAGTGGTGGACTCCTGCCCCAGTGGCGGATCTCGGCTCCTCGCGAGTGGCGGACCTCGCCCCTCCGTATGGGTAAAAAATTTCAAGTTTCTTTCGATTGTCTTTGGTAAAATAGGAACATAGTTTAATTAAAGGGGGTGTCAATAAACCTTGCTGGTGTGTGTTTGGAAGGCTATTTGATTTATCCAATCTCTCTTTGCCTCATTTGGCTTATCATGGGTGACCAGAAATCGTGAGTTTTCCAAGTCCTTTTGTGTCACCCTTTTTCAATTTCTTAGTGGGACCTGCTTGTGGATTTCATCACCCCAAGGGACGATTCCAACCACGCGTACCGGCGGGGTATATAAAGGGGGGAGAGCGAAAGCTGTACCTCAATCCAACCACGTTGTAATTGGCGAAGCGTCGGGATGACGTGAAGAGTTGGTCCGAGCCTTTAGTATCTCGCTAAGGTTCCCGACTCACGCTTGTAACGGGTTGGTGTTCACGGTTTGGGCCTCACGTACCGTGCGTATATCGAGGAATCCTTAGCAACCATGTTCATCCTAGAGTAGAAGACTTTGTTGGCCATACCCATCTCTACTAATCTTAGGGTTGTGCTGTTTGAATTGTCTTTCTCATGCAAAACCGGGGCCATTTCAGCCTAGCCAACCAAGCATAGTGTTTCTATATATTTTGGTCCTTTCGCTTTACCTATCCATCAAAAAATCAAGTTTAAACTTATCCTTTGGCAGACCTGTCCTTCCAGTGGTGGACCTGACCCTCCGGTGGCGGACCTGTCCTGCTGTGGTGGACTTGTCCCTGTAGAGTGGCGGACCTGTCCTTATGCAGTGGCGGATTTGACCTTCTTCTCTTTCTTCCCAGGGCCGCCATTTCCACATTGTTTATCTGATTGACTCCGTTCAAAGGCAATTCTTCTCGTTTTTTCATGCTCTTTCCGATGATATGTACCACTTCATACTTTTGAGAAGTTGGCCAGGGCACCTTTTTCTTCACCATCTGCCTCCTCGAGGGGGGTATACCCTACCATTCTCTCCGTTTACTCGTTTCGAGTAAACATTCATACATTTCACACATCCTTTCATCATTCCAAACTCTGGTTCTATCATTCTGATCATCCGTTTACTCATTCCGAGTAAACTTTCATCCATTTCACACATCCTTTCATCATTCCGAACTCTCGTTCTGTCATTCCAATCATCCGTTTACTCGTTCCGAGTAAACATTCATGCATTTCACACATCCTTTTATCATTTTGAACTCTCGTTCTATCATTTCGATTATCCGCTTACCTCGCTCCGAGTAAATATCTCCATCTATTTTAACACATCCTTTCATCATTCTCAACTCTTCATTCTCATCATCCGCTTACTCGCTCGGTACCATCCATTTGGCACATCCTTTCATCATTCTGAACCCTTGTTCTATCATTTTGATCATTCGTTTACTCGTTCTGAGTAATTGTTCACTCGTCCCGATCAACCGTTTGCTAATTTTGAGTATTTGTTCATCCATTCCTATCATCCCTTTCTCCAATCAAATCATCATTTTCCCATCCAAATCCCCTAAACTTTGTCTCGGGTTATTATCCAAATTGACCAAAGTGTCTGATCTGATCGTCATCATTAACATCCTCTTAGGATTGTTATCCATCCTAAGTTAATCATCGTTGGCCCAATCAATTCACCTTCAATCTCAAGGTGGATTCGGTGCGGTGCCGCAATCATCCATTCATCCTTTAATCCGATCAATCAGTATCCTAAGTCATCTAAGATAATCTCTGAACGGGATTTGTAGTCTCTTTCATCATCCATCATCGATCTTATCAATCAATCATTGATCGATCTTATCCAATCCAATCCAATCCAATCGCGATCCCTATCCAATCACCTTCAATCTAATCAATCCATTTTCAATCTCAAAGTGGATTCGGTGCAACCATCCATTCATCCTTTAATCCGATCAATCAGCATCCTAAGTCACCTAGGGTAATCTCTGAACGGGGTTTACAATCCCTTTCGTCATCCTACCCAATCCATCATCCGACCTTTCAATCGATCAATCAATCCAATCCAATCCAATCCAATCCAATCGCATCCCTATCCAATCACCTTCAACCCAATAAATCTACTTCCATCTCGAGGCAGATTCGGTGTCGTAATCATCCTTTGATAATCCAATCCGATCATCAAAATCAATCCCATCGTATCATCCAATCATCCTAATCTGAGCTTTAATCCAATCCTGATCTGAGCTTGTCCTAAATCTTGATTTGGGCTTTTGTCCATTTCCATCCAAAATCTTTCATCCATCTTCTTTATCCTTTCACCATCATGAATCCTTATCCTCCATCAATAGTGGTCAAGGGAAACCCTAATTACGTTGATGACAATAACGAAAGTCTTGTTGACCAAGAGGTATACGACATAGATCCCCTTGACACTATCATTGCTAGTAAGCTTTCTCCACCCACATTCCAAAATCCAATCACCCCATTAAGTTATCCCATCATGTCTTCATCTATGCCTAATCACACTCCTTATGCTACCTTTGACAAGGGATGTCCATCATATCCATCATATCCTTCATCTACATCATCCCCTTATCCTAGTTTGTCGTCACAATACTCCTATCTTGATCCCCCATCCACATCCTCTTATCTCAATCCTTCATCCGCATGTACCCACTACCCTAATCTTCCATACCAATCCGCTCAGCCTAATCCTACATTCACACCTTCCTATCCTAGTAAAACACACCCACCAACTTACCCTAATTTGACATCCGCAGTTCCCTATCTCCATCCACCACCTCAATCTTCTCATCCTAATCCACCATCCCCATACCCTTACTACAATCCACCACCCACCTCCTTGTATCCTAATTCACCATGCCAATACCCCTATCTTAACCCTTCACCTAATCCCCCATCTATTCCCAGTCTTGCATCCAATCCCATTCCCCTATCTCATCCTAGCCCACCAATCCCTAGTCCTAATCCATCACTAATCCATAAACCTTCATCCACTCCCACCTCGCCATCTCAGCCTAGGATATCCAAGTTTCTCCAAGGACTTATAACAAAGGAAACATCCCCCACTCCACACATTGCAGTCATGGAACCATGCCATCCCAACCCATCATCCATGGTCATTAGTGACGAGACCCTTCTCCACTCAACACCTATCACTGATGAAACCATCACACCCTCTGAATCCATCGAGCCCCCATGTCCTACCATCACATCCTCTGAATCCACTAGGCCCCCATCTCCTACCATCACATCCTCTGAATCCACTGGGCCCCCATCTCCTACCATCACATCCTCTAAATCCACTGGGCCCCCATCTCCTACCATCACACCCTCTAAATCCACCAAGCCCCCATCTCCTACCATCACATCCTTTAAATCCATTGAATCCATTGAACATCCACCTCCTACTCCAAGAGTCAACGAACCCATCGATGATGCCCAAATCCATTCTGATGACTGCATCGAATCCTCCATCCTTCCATTTCTCCAACACTCTGTCATCCTTCCATCCACACAAGATGCATCATGCAAAGAGTCTGATCCAAAGCATGCCAACATATCCCCTCCTCCAGATCAAGATCCTACCATCTCATCTAGTCTACCGCAAGATCACAGTCCCCCATCCATTCCATCCCATGATCCTCTTGACATTCAAGATTCTACCACTCCATCTCCATCTCCATTGCATGAGCTTGCTACCACAAAATCAGATCCTATCATATCCCCTACTCCCTCTCTAGATACAACCCATCCAAATGCTGCTATCCCATCATCTCCTTCTCAGGATCCCCCATCATCGCCTAAAAATGCTATCCCCACACCGCTTGCATATCCCCTTGGTACTCTCACATTCTTCCATGGTGGCCTCCTTGCAGAAGAAAAACACAGTGTATATACACCCATCATCCCCACCTAATAATGGACTCGCATCATGTTTTCGAATAAAAAAAATCTATCATGGATCGAATGCTCAAGAACATGAACTATCAAGGAAAAGGTCTAGGCCTTCACGAGCAAGGTATTTTAGAGCCCATCCAAGTCAAAGAACAAATCTGCATGCAAGGTCTTGGATCTATTCCCCAAGACTCACAATCTAAAGATGTTGGTACAACTTCTAGACGTCTTCAAACGAGCCTCCTCCAAAAGAACTTTTGGCTCTGCCCATCGCTCCACCAGATCATATGCTACCATCCCTCCTCCTCTATCGTATCACCTCAAAACAACCGTCCATATTCCTCCTTCATCCGCTCCATCCATTTTGGGGCCTTACATCCCTCCATCCACAATCTCCCATCCTTCATCTACTCCATCCATCTTGGGCTCTTATGTCCCTCCATCCACCATCTCCCATCCTTCATCTACTGCATCCATCTTGGGCTCTTATGTCCCTCCATCCACCATCTCCCATCCTTCATCTACTCTATCCATATTGAGTCCATATATCCCAAGATCACCTCCTCCATCTCATCCTTTCACCCATCCAACGCCTATCCATGTCATCCATCATAAACATCCCTCTCGCATATCCCATAATCAAGATCAACAAAGGCACATACCTAAACATCCCCCATCTACACGTAATCCCCATACTCCTACCTCCATTGCTCCACATCGTCCATCCCCTCACACCCATCCCATTGCTAATAAATGCACTTTAGATGCTAACATAAAAATGCATAAATCCAAACATCCACATGAATCCAACACTTCCCATGTCCCCTCTAAAAGACATGGTAAAGAAAAGAAAAACAAAATCCAAAATCAAAATCAAATCTATAACTCGCAAAGAGCCACTAAAGCAAAAATCAAAACCATGTGGATCCCAAAGAAAAAAGATGCAATGCCATCAAATGACAAATCTGTAAGAACATCCAAAGTTGCTAATCTAAAAGCTAACCATACCCACCTTTCATCTCCTAAGTCTATTTTGGGTCCCTATGTCCCGAAATTCACCATTCCATCTCCATTATCCCCACATTCTCCATCCCTTAATCCTATTATCTTTTCACATCCATCACCACATGTGCCAATGTTGGTCTTGAACTCATCTCCCCATCACATATCCACCCCATCATTCCATCCATACACTTTCCAACATCCCACCCATTATCCCATGTATCTCCCCCATCAAATCCCTCTAATTCATCCTCTTGCATAATCCATTTATCCTCATAGGGTTGTACCAACATCCAATAGTCGGTTCAAACATGAGCTCTTAATACCTCGTATGGAACTTGATGCTTGAGTCCTTCATCCATATCCTTATCGCATGTCTTCTAAATCCACTTATTCACCTCCCCATCCTTATCCATCTCCTTCTGCATGCTAGGCAAAAGTTTAAAAAATCCAAAAAAGTCAAAAAAGTCCAAAATAAATAAAAATAAATAAAAAAATAATACAATAGTAAAGAGAAATAATCCGTCCAATGGTGAAAACTTGGCAAACAAGTGCCTTGGATAAGTACCATGATGAAAACCTGGCAAACATGCGTCATGTGTAAATCCCTATCAGGTGCTTGGGGGCAGCTTCTTGATATGCATTCCCTCCATCCGCTATGCTTCCTGCTATGCTTTCGGCTATGCACCCATCTTCTTGCTATACATCATTTTCATCCATCCCCTCCACCCTATTGAGCTTACACATCTTGCTTGGCATATCTCACTTATCCCCATCCTTCCATCCTCCTTGTGATCTTGATAACAATGGGGCAAACATATAAACATGCTTTGGACGCCTCTTGGCATACATTCCCATCATTCGTACACTATCCCAACTGTCATTCGCACTCGTCTATCTTCCTTATCCACCCATCATGCTACCTTTCGTCTCCCTTCCTTATCCATGCATCCTATCGGGACGCGATGTTTTCTTTGTCGGATGATGGTTCCTGATTATCGATCGACAGATTTCTGAGATTCTTCTATCTCGATTCTTCGATCTCTTTATTTATCGACTTTATTTTTCGACACGATTTCGATCTGATTTCGATTTTCTCGATCGACGACGCGATTACATTCTTCCGACGCCGACATAATACGCGACTTTTGATTGATTCCCATTTCGAGAGCCCACCCATGTTCTCTTGAACCCGCATGTCCTCTCGAGGGGGCATCCTTCATCCCTAACTTTCATCTTTGCCCCCATCATCTTCCTTCCTAGTTACTTCTTTGAATGACTGGGGCATCTTCAATCAATCTAACCATCTTCTTCTAGGTTCTATGTTTTAATATTCTTTGAAATGATGCTACTTTGTAACACCATCTCAAAGAGGGGAAAAATGTAGATGTCTAAATTTGGACACTTAATTTATCCAAATTTATCCCCTTTAATTAACATCCTTAAGTTCTTCTAATCCCTAAGGTATTTAATCAATAATACCTTATCTCTTTAATCCTCTTTCCATCAATTGAATTAAATAAATATTCCATTTATTTAATTCCTTTATGTCACATCCTCCATCATTTTTATCTTATCCTAATCCTTCTTCTAATCCCATCATTAGGATGTGCACATGCCTAATCCTTGATTAGGATGTGTCACATCCTCCAACTTTTGCAAGTTGGCCTCTAATCTCTCTTAGCCACTTAACCCTCCTCTAATCCTTCATTACTCTTCCCCATGTGATCTTTGACTTGTCACATCAAGTCACATGTGAAATCTAACTCTCTCCTAATCTTCATTAATCAGTCTAATCAAGTACTTGCACAATCCTAATCACTTAATTGAGTCAACCCTCTTAAATGCCTTTCTTTTTTGACAAGGCATCTCCCTTCCCTATGTGAATTTTTAATTCACATTTAATCCCCCAATGCACCCTTTGGAATTTAAAATTCTTTCCCATCTCCCCATGAGGATATTTGAGGAATTTTTAATTCCCCACTTGTCCTCTCACCCACATGGGGACAAGTACCTCCTTTATGAGGAGATCTTGTCCAATCCCAAGGTACTTTGTACCCCCCTCCATGTCATGTCCTTCTCCTTCCACATCATGTCCACTTCACCTTTTAGGGCTACATCACATGCCACATGTCAAGATGTGAGGGCTTGTGAGTTCTCAATCCACACCTTAGCCCTACATCTTGATATTTGGTGGCTCAATCCTGGCCATCCATCTCCTCTAGGAATTCTCAAAATTCCTATAAATACCCCCTCTTTTCTCTCATTTTGGGGAGATCATTTTGCTAGCCAAACTCTTGCAATTTTGTTTCTCAACTTATACTTAGCCATTTTCTTGTTTTCATCCACTTGCACTCATCCTCACAACACCATTTAGCTTGCATCTACTTGCCATCCAAGGAGCATACACATCAAAGATCGAAGGGCCAACCAAAGGATCGATTCGACGCAAGGTATAGAGTTCCATTTTGTTGCTTTTATCTTGCATTGTTTCCAACTTAGGCTAATCTTGAGGTGTATGTTGTTTTAGTGTTTATTTGCACTCTTTTACTTGTTGCTTGTCTTCTAACGCTCACATTCGACCTATCACACATATAATCTAAAATAATAACTTTAAGCTCTTAACTCATTGATATAAGTGTGTTAAGATTTTCACTAAAATTAACTTACCATTTAAGAACCTCAATTCTTCTACTCAAAATTGTTTGCATGGAATCCAAATATGTATAATATTGTAAAAATAATAAAATTGTTAAATAATTCTTAAAAATAGATGTATCTAGAGCTACACGTAGTATTCCTACTCTAAAAACGACTAATAAGTAAACTTTATAATTTTACATTTAATCCTTTTTATAATTTGATAATAAATCACAAAGTTTAATAAAAGTACTAAATCATGAATATTATGCAATACTTGCATAACTTTTACCACTATCATTGACTTGTGTTTGTCAATACATTTAGGGGAAAGACTTAATAGATGCGTTTGTTGTGTTTTAATAGTTGGTTATTATTGTCTAATGATATGATGTTTTCTTTTTTGACTTTGATTCATCATTTGTGAAGTTAAGTATTGGTAGCTCTAAAAATGACAATATTCATTTTAACAAATCGTATTGAAGAAACAATCAATTATATGGTGGTACCAAATTAATTGGTGATGCACGTCTTAATGCAAATGTTTTTGTCTAACTTTTTAGGTCACTTTTAGAAAATTCCATGAAAATGTATCTATTGTGACTACATCATTGATGCCTAGAAACTAAAATAATAGATTTAAGCTTTTAACTCATCTATACAAATGGACTACAAAATTTCATAGAAGTTTAATTTATCATTTAAGAACTGGAATTTTCCTGTCAATTCTTCTATTCAAGATCATGTACACGCAATCTAAACACATAAAATATAAGTAAAATTTATACTTTTTTCTTTCTTTTTTAATTTGATAATAGATCACAAAGTCTAATAAAATTATAAATCATGAATATATGCATCTTTTAAAACCTTTAATGTGTCGGAAAAATAGAAGGGTGAACTTTACATACCCATGTCAATTACCATTTAGTTTTGTGCCCATTTTGATGCAATGTTTTAATACAATTACATAATGGCATGTGACACACTTTCGTGCTAAGTTTGGCTCCTTTCTAGATCCCCATCCATCCTCATTTACTCTCATCTAAATGCACTTTCATACATTCAATCTTATCCTAACCATATATACACCTATTCCAATACACTTGCCTTACCATCAACCCACATTTCCATGCCTCATAATCTTGGTCTCAAGTTTTTGCATCAATTGTCTTGGGTTAATCCTACAACATACAAGTTTTCTCCTACATAAAACAAAATTGACCCCTAATTCAATTTTTTAAAATTCTAAATTCTAACTCCTATCCTTTTCCACTAGCCATTGGGAGTCAACTCGATACATGTTTGTGTGACTATTTGTTATGTCTTGGTATTTAAATACATTCACTTGAACATTTAAATAGTTCCTAAGTCATTCAAACATCCTCAGTAATTGCAAGGAGATATCATAAAGAACATTTAGATTTGGAGCATTAAAAAGAATCAACACTTGCATCATAATACACATTGAGGCCATTATGCACTTGTTTTTTGTCCGCTAACACCTACCAAGGTTGTTAAGTCAATCATTCAAGGGGGTTCACAAAAGAGAATCAGACTATTGCAATCCAACATCTTCCCTTGGAATTTTTTAAATACGACCAGTCTTTATGCACCAACAAACATTAAAAAGTGGGACGAACCAAATCACAAAAATAAATATATATCCAAATCAAACTCACAATTTATAAAACAATTATATGCTCCAAAATATTTTTATAAAACTTAAAGATGATTACATATAATGTAAACCCAACCCACACAAAATTCAACTACTATTCAACAAACACATCAAAAATATAATTTTAAAAATATTTAACTAGCCAATTCCATACTAAATCAAATTATTCTACATCATTCTTTTAATTTATTTACATTACTAAACTTAGCCTCCACTTGGATGCTCAAGAATTATCACTTTTTTTTATTGAACAAAGCAGAAAGAATTACAAGGAGAAAGCTACCAGCAGTAGCAGAAACCAAAAAGATCAGATATACATAATCCGAGTGACAATATTAGAGGCTGAACAAGGCAACAGCCATAAGAAACAGCCACAAAAAGGCAAATTACAAAATCTGTATAATGTTTTTACAATGCTCCATCTTCTTGCCCAGTTGAAACTTCGCAATCTGCAAAATAACTTGTTGTAGCCTTTGTTTAACCTGCTCATTCTTCTTACCTATAACCCGAATCTGTGAAAAAAGAACAAGCACCTGTAGATATATGTCAGAGTAAAGCCGTAAGGTCCCAACAGTCTGATAAGAGTTACTAGAAAACATTGCAGCACACCTAATCTTCCATATATTTTTCAAAACAACATGTCGAATAGAATCAGCAATAACATCTTTTTGCATGCCAAAGCCGAAGATAGCCTCTTTCCAAGACAAATCATGCTTAAAAACAGTAGACAAATCTCTAAAAACTGAAAACCAAATCCTTTTAACATAAATGCAATCCCAAAAAATGTGCTTCAAACTTTCCACACCCTTGCAAAAAGGACAGCTTGCTGGTTGAACCATAATGTACTTCAATCTATCCCCCACAGGTAGTTTGCAGTGCAATATTTTCCAGACCAACACCTGTGCATCAAAATCAGCTTTAGACCGCCATATCTGAGCACTTAATTTATACCAAAATTTGACACTAAATCTGCATTTCCACTTCTGGTTCAAACGAGTAGCAATATTGCAGCTAGGCAAAAGCTTCAAATATATGTGTTTCAAAGGAAAATTATTGAAATGACGATAAGATAACCATTTCCAATCTCGAAAAAAGTAACAATCCCTTGAAGTACAGAACTTCATAGTCAAATCCACTGGCACAAGAGATTTAATAAAAATGATGAACTGTTCATATCCAGAACTCAGCCCATACTGTTCCTTAATTTTAACCCAAGGAGCCCAGTCAAAAAGGTCAAAATCCCAAAGATCTTTAAACTGTCTAACTCCCTTTTTAAATAAAAAGTAAGCGTGTCTTGGAAAGCATAAAGCCAAAGGTTGATCATGATACATGATTAATTTGTTCCACCAAATGGACATCGAAACAAAGCTGAACCCAGTTTGCAAAGGTGAACCATTCCAATGTAAAAACTTGCTAACTTTTTGCCATGCTTTCCAAACTGATTGAAGGGGAAAAGAAGCTCTGAGTTTAAAAGAAGAAGGCAGCAGCAATTTATCAAGCCAACGAACACCTTGCCACTTCTTCTTAATAGAAGCATCCATGATACGTTGACGAACTAAAACCTTCCATGGTTCATCTCCACTAGCAGCTCTTATAATCCATTTGGCAGCAAGGCAGATCCCTTGGGTTTGGGGATTAATAAGTCCAAGGCCACCTTTATGTTTTGGCTGAATACAGTGAGACCATGAAGAAGCTATAAAACCACCATTACCATCCCATTTGGACCACAAGAATCTTCTAACCATTTTGTTGAGTTCCTCATAGCCTTGCCTGGAAGGCATCCAACAAGAAGAAAAGTACACATGGGAAGCAATGAAAATTTTATTTGCCACTTGAATCCTACCAGCCAAGGACAAAAATTTATTGCCAAAAGTGAACAGCTTATGCTTAAGTCTATTTAAAAACCAGGTCCACATTTCAGAAAGAGAAACTCCCAAACCAAAGGGAATACCCAAATATCTAGTTATCTCACCATGTTTGATTTGCCGCCATTCTTTTGGTATCCATTGAGAATTAGAATAGGGCTGAGTCATTAAAAATTCAGTTTTATTGTGAGCAATAACCGAGCCAGAAACCTCACAGTACAGCTGAATCATTTCCAAAGCATTATTCACCTCTTCTTCAGAATTATGCAGGAATAACATACTATCATCTGCAAAATGGGAATTAATGACCACCTTATCTTGAGGGATAGAAATCCCTTTGATGAGCTTCATTTGATGAGCTTTATGCAGAAAATAGCCCAAGGCATCAGCTGTAAGAACATACAGAAAGGGAGAAAGGGGACATCCCTGCCTTATGGAACGCTGTAAAATAAAGGGGTCTGACATATTCTTATTGATAATCAAATGAGCATTAGCATCTTGGAACAACATTTGAACATGCTTAAGAATTTTAGGACCAAACCCCAACCATTGAAGCATTTTAAGGATAAAGCTCCAACGAATTCTATCATAAGCTTTATCAAAATCCAACTTGACTATCAAAGCATTTTGTCCTGATTGTTGTGCCCATTCCGCAGTCTCCCAAGCCAGCATAAGATTATCAAGAATATATCTCCCTTTTAAAAACCCTGTTTGTTCAGCCCTCACAATCATTTGCACAATGGGTTTAATTCTGATAGCTAAAGCCTTTGCAATAATTTTATATGAAGTGTTTAGAAGTGTGATAGGACGCCAACCAGCAATACTATCCTCATTCTTACCCTTAGGAATAAGTTTAATGATACCTTTGTTAATAGTAGGACCTAAGGACCCATTGTTAAAGGCTTCCAAATATAACATATAAAAATCATCCTTAATATGCTCCCACATGGTTTGGTAAAATTCAGCAGGAAGACCATCAAAGCCAGGACTTTTATATGGTTTCATGGAAAATAGAGCATGTTCAATTTCTTCCAAGGAGAGTATTCGATCTAAATATTTGCTATAACCAGGGTCAATCATATTTGGAATAAATTCTTGCACACTATCCTCCAAAGTAAGTTGAATATCAGTCCATTTAGTGTCTTCTCTAAACAGCCTTTCATAAAAATTATGAAACAAATTAATGATTTCAGCCTGGGAAGTATGATATCCATTTTCATCTTTAATAGCTTCAATTTTCTCATTTTTATGTTTATAGTTAAGATAATTGAAGAAATACTTAGACCCCTTGTTCCCTTCCTTGATCCATTGCATTTTGGCTCTGATTTTAGCACCCTGACCTCTATAATGGTCTAGTTTTCGCAGCTGAGTTTCTGTAACAGCAATATGTTTCTGAAGTAATTCATCATGTGGATGAAGATTAAGTTTAGTTCTAGCCAGCTCTAACTGTCCTTGGAGAGATTTCTCACAGCGTTTACGTTTCCAAGCCATTCTTCTGCCGAATGAACGAAGAAACTCAACACATTGCTCTATAGCAGAAATCCACCAACTCACCCATGAATCTCCTTCATGAGGTTTGGGAATAGAGTTCCAAATCCCAACTAAGGCTGAAACACACTCTTTATTTTTAAGATGAGAAATATTCAGCTTGAAGGGGAGTTGAGAAGACTTAGAATCAGTACTCTCCAAAGATGAAATAGAACAAATAATTGGAAAATGATCAGATAAGGTTGTAGAATAGTCCACCAGCACCAAAAAATCTTGTGACAACTTCTCCAACCGTAAATTATGAGATAAGTAAAAGCGGTCCAATCTGCTCAACTTCCTCTCATTACCTAGTCTGCAATTAGACTAGGTGAACCAATTCTTGGCATGACAAGAGAATTTACTATGGATAGGATCAACTACTCCAAGCACATTTCTACAAAAAATCCATTTTTCAAATTCTTCTTGACTGAGTTTGAAATGACTAGGCCAACTACGATCTTCATGGTGCTCTACCATGTTAAAATCTCCTCCCACCACCCAATCAGCAATAGGAAGGTTTTTGGACATCCAGTCCCACAGCACAACTCTTTCTCTTGGATTATTAGGAGCATAAATTGAACAGAACCCAAGGGGTTTCCCATTGATAAGGGTAAGGGCCCAAGCACAATAATGGGAAGGGTCCTCGCCCTTATCAATGACATACTTAGAAATTGAAGGGGATAAACCAAGAACAGCCCCACCGCTGCCTTCATTATGCAAGGTATGAACAAAAAAAGCATCCTTCCACAAATTGAAAAGAGACATATCTAAACGTTCTTTGCCAATCTTAACTTCCTGTAACAAAAGCACATCTGGTTTCCATTTCTCAAGAGTGTCCTTGACTTTAAATTTGCGGTGAGGGTGAGACAACCCTCTCACATTCCAAGATAAAATTCTAAACCTCATGGAGAAACGTCAAGAGATTCGTTCTCCTCTTGTGGCAAAACTCCAAAGCGATTAGAGATAGGGACTTCTTGACCATTAATCGATTTCTCAGCTGAACCACCAGGAGGAGATCTAGACCGTTGTCTAGAATTAGGAGAAGGAGACAGAGATCTTCTAGGCGATTTCGACAACCTGGTGGAAGTTAGAGTAGCAGAATCAGCACAAGGGGAGTGAGAGTTTGAGGGAGGAGAAGGAGGTTCCCTTCGTTTATGAACAATTTTCCAATCATCACACATCACAACCTCCTTGTAAGAAGCATTGGCTGTCTTAGGAGGCTCAGAAGGAGAGTGAGGGTTAGAAGAGGGAAAACTATTGTCCTTTTGAAGAGACAAAGACGGAGAAGTATTAATGACTGTCTTGGGCTGTGAGGCAGAACTAGAAACAACCTTTGCTGGAGGGGCTTGTGAAGGAGAGAAGGAAGACCTATTTTTCCTAATGGGGCAATCTCTGATCAAATGACCCTCTTGGCGACAGAAAAAATATGCATTGGGCTTATTGAGATAAACTATTGGCTGATCAATTTCAAAACCAGGACCATATAGTTTAATATAATCTGGCAAAGGTTTGTTCAAGTCTACTTCTACACAGACTCTTGGATGAACTCTTAAACTAGCAAACTTATCAGAACTTTGTTTGCACCAAATCACTTTACCCAGTTGTGACACAATATCCTTAAGATATGGACTGAAAACTAAATTGAAAAAGGGTAACTCCAACCACATTGGGTAACGGGAGCGAGAAGGGCCTTCAGGGTGAAAGTCAAATGACCAAGCTCGAAGGTAACATATCTGCCCACAAATAATCCATGTCCCATATTGCAATACTGCCTGGGCATGCTCTGCTGATTTAAACATATAGGAAACATATCCTTTACCTAACCCCCTTACTGTTTCAATCACCCATCCCCTATTTTCCCAGTTTATTCTCGCCCATTTATAAAATTCTGATTGGAGGAATTCCCCTAAAAAAAAATAGAATAACAGTTTTACGTTGGTGTTCAGAAATGAGATCTACAACTTCATCAGGGAGTTGAAACTCTAGGGTTTTACCTTCCTCCTTGTTGAAATCTTCTGGGTTCCTTTCTTCTCCTTCAACAATTTGATAGGCAGCCTTAGTCTTCAAATCATCCGTCTCATTTGTAGCTGCACCCAGATCTACACTCTTTTCTCCCTCCATAGCCATATTATCATCCAAATCATCATAACTCATGGAAGAATCCCTGGAGCTATTAATTTTAGACGCCCCCGTTTGCCTGGCCACAGATTTCAAACGCATTCCTTGCTTTTTAAACTCTTCCTCGTCCTTATTCCTCTAGCAGAGGAGGCCGAGGCAGATGAATCCGATAAATATTCATGCGAGTCTGAGAATGAGTTCTAAATGCAGAAAAATGCACAAGGGTTTCAAAGTTTAGAACTCTTCACAAGTGATTTTAGGCCTTTCGGTAGTTTTCAACTTGAGCTCTTCCTACAACCGATTATTGGTGACTAATTATCACAACTTTTCAACTTATGATGTGTATTTTAGCTTACAAATTATTTGCTCACGTGAGTAATTAAAAATTAGAGTTTAACAAACGTGTTCATATGGTGTATAAACACATACGAGGAAACCCACTTTGGTATGAACACCCGTGGAGGTCCTTTTATCCTTGAGTTCGCCCTTTTATGATGTAACGCATTAAAAATATTAAAAAATAATATTATATAGTTTTGAATAATGTTTTAATTCTTCAACGCTTATCAAGTCAAAAGCCTAGTATCAAGGCTAAAATACTTGTTAACATTACAATTTTCTTTGGTGTGCCATGTTGGTACGAACAATATAAGTTTTAGTTGCAAATTGCATATTAAAATAAATTTGGTGAAAGTTATTTTATTTCAATAATATTTTGGTTAAGGTAATTGAAGGTTATATGTATAGTTTATGTGAAAATTATGTCTTTTTATATTTAGACTTATTTTAATTGGGTTTTAAATGTAATAATTAGTTTATAAGTTTTGTATGAATTTGGATTGTAACATTTTTGTATCTTAATTTTATCATCTTGTATCAAATTTATAAGTGTAAATTTGATCCATGTCACTCTTAATGTCATGAA
Organism: Sequoia sempervirens; assembly: GCA_007258455.2. NCBI lineage: Eukaryota > Viridiplantae > Streptophyta > Pinopsida > Cupressales > Cupressaceae > Sequoia > Sequoia sempervirens. Next base: position 73,836,461 of record VDFB02000363.1, read on the forward strand.
GCTTAACCTTAGATTTTTGAAATTTAAATTCATAATTAATCTTGCTAACTCGTTCATGTTAAATATTTTGAGCAACATAACACACATTTGTATTGATTTGTTTGCTTGGTTGTTCCATTCAAAGACATTCATTTATTGATGAGCTAAAGGGGCTCTATAATGAATGGTTCATAAGGCGCAACACTTGTTGAAAGTTTTGCAAATGGGGTTGCAAGCTAAGTGGGCTTAACCTTGGGGAAAACTTTGTGGTTAAGCACGCTTGAGATGGAGTAGTACTGGGATGGGTGACCTCTCGGGAAGGCCCAATGCTTCACCTCTATGAACATCACCTAGATGCAATGAATGCTAAGTGGACCATTCATTGTCATGAGAGATGGGTTCTTGAGAACCACTACTCATGAAACATGGGTCAATGAGTTTGACTTGTAAAACTACACAGTTGAATCTTGATAGCAATATCACAACATGACATTCATTCATTCATTCATTTAGTTGAAGTCACGGCGAGAGATTATCTAAGATGTATGAAAGGACTTGTCTTAGAGCATTTATAAGCGCATCTATAAACACTAAGCATAATTTTTCCATTAAGTATCTATTAATCATCATTTAATTATCTATTAATTATTATCTCATTATTAATTAATTAGCATTATCATTATTAATTATTATCATTATCCATTATTAATGATATAATTAAATAATTATTTATTATTTAAATAATATGAATTGATTATCTATTTAATAAATTCATCCTTATTCCCTCACACGTTAAATCCATCAAATTATTGATTTCCTCATCAAAAAATTATTAATAAATTTAAAAACTCATTATTATTCTCTCATGAGTTCAAAATTACAAATTTTTCAACAATTTTAGTTAACTATCCATCTCTTTGAGCTAACTCCATAACTAGTTAACTCTTCATCCTTGATCGAATTACCACCATCCACTCAATCTTCCAAAATTCCATAAATTGGACACTTTCCACTCATCATTTTCATAATTAAGAATCTTCATGCAAAATAGCTTATCATTAAAAAATTGTTAATCTTATGTTGTTGAGTTGAGTATCCACATCATATGAAATTCTTGATAAATTCCATTTATGTGTGCTTAGTCTAAGGCTTGAAGTTGAGTTTAAAATCAAGATTTAAGTTTATATTTATTTTCTTATTTTATGTTTCGAATTTTAATTGCATACTTTTTTGGTGAAGCTAATGTAAAACATGTTATCTTTCATATAATCTTGGTGCTTGTGAGTTTCTAGTGATTTTAATCTTGCATATTCTTTTTTTTAGGTGGTTTTAGAGGTCAATTTTTCGAAGAGCCCCCTGGTGCAAAATAGACATTGTGCTTGTGTTCAAGAAGGCTAAGAAATGAATGTTGACATAATTTTTTATATTTTGGTTGTAAGAAAATTCAATATTTTTCTTAGTCACTAATTTTTTTTATTGCACGAAATCCAACATCTATATAGGTTGTATAGTATTTCTATTTTCTTTGGGTGATATATGCATAGTCACATATTTTTTATATATACATGGTTAGGGAAAACTTTAGTGGTGAATATTTGCCAATTGGCAAATAATTAAAATTAAGACCTCCAAAAATGGTGAATAGTACAAGCTAAAAACAACGTCGAATCACAAAGCTTTTACAAAAAAATAATTTTGTCTTGATTAATTCACCTATGTAAACGATGCGTCATTGGAACCGATTTGCCAATAGTTTATACTATAATTACAAATATTAATTAAATTCGCTAGTAATATTATATTACTACCATTAATTTCGGGGCAATATTGCCACAATAATAAATTACCATTTAATTAAATTAGGGATATTTTAGCCTTGAATAGGGCTTTAATTTATTGCCATCAAATCATCAATTGTTATTTTAATCAGATGGATACAAGTTGATTCTGCGCCTTAATACACATGTGCCTTTTAAAAGGCTTGTTGAGGCTCAGAAATTGTTTTGGTCCACACGATTAGCTTTATTCGTGTGGAACAAAACAATTTTCGAGCCTCAACAAGCCTTTTAAGAGGCATGTGCATATTAGGGTGCAAAATCAGACCAAAACAAATTTCGGGAGTCAATAATCCTTTTAAAAGGAACGTGTGTATTAGTGCACAGAATCAACCTGCAACCATTTGATTAAAAAGCTAATCAATGGTAAAAATTTCACTTTTCATTTAGTCTTAATTTTAGAGTGATATTATTAAAAAATACTTAATCCATGTGTGCTCCAATGCGATTTTGATAGTGAATTTATGCTTGGTGGTGAGGGGCTCTGCCCCTCAACCCCACCTGTATTGTGACATGAGTGCGTTGGGGCCACTCTCCCTGGACCCCGCGAGGGGGCGTTTCCCCCTCGACCCCCACAAGGGGGCTTTGCCCCCTTGACCCCCATAAGGGGCGTTGCCCCTTGACCCTGCCGATGGTTGCCGCCCCAAGGCCCCTACTTCAATATTACAAAAAATAAAAAATATATAGGGGAACTGCGCTGACCAACTATGCAAATTTTTAAAGGGGAGATTCACCATTGTAATTAATATTTTTAGTGATTATTTGCTAGGATTCGCCATTGTGATTATTATTTTTACCAATTATTTATTAAGATTTGCCAAGATTTTACACCTTGGCCAAGGGGGGGGGGGGTTTCTTAAAGTTATCCCTATACATGGTCATAGAGTTTCAAACATGTGCACAAGGTTTTAGTTCACTATTTATTATTTTCATGAATATACACTCTATTTTCATAAATATATACATAAGTTTAAGTACATACACAACATATTTTTTGTTAGGAAAAATATCTCAACCTTACAATTATAAAAGGCTATTATTTATAGTAAGTTTACATTTGAGTGTGGATGGCTTCTAAATTTTCTCCAAAGCTACAAAATTGAAAAATAATCATGTTGGTAAAATTTTGACCCAAAGTCATGTCTAGATTTCAAGATATTAAAGTTTTCATTTTTGAAAGTTTCAAAATCAATTTTGAGGCCCTTAGAGGTTATTTTTAGACCTAAAAGTGGTCATAACCAATGAAGCGGGTTCTAGCTTAATAGAGCACTTCACGAGATTTATAGTAGTTCAAACAATTAATCAATCAGACTTCTAGATCAAATGTTATGGGCTTTAGAAGTTGGGTCTCTCAAATTGGCAATTATGAAAATGTGTTGGACACATAAAAGAGTTGTAAGGGGGAGTTACATGTGTTGGTATGTTTTTGGACACTGTATGGCATATTTTATTGGAGATAAGTTGGATGCTACTTTTTAGGTGGTTTTAGCTCATGTTTTGTAAATATTGTTTGATAGTTTCATGTATTATATCTCTTGTATATTAGGTGCTTGAGATGGAAGCTGAGTGCGAGAGTGTTATAGATGTTTAGTTGCTTCTAGATCTCTGGCCGGTTACACTCTTGAGAGATATCTCTCTACAAGTATATTGTGATCTAATTGATTTATAAATAGTATATTGGGTGGATTTTGGAGATTGTGTTTTTTCTCTCAAAAGGGTTTTCCCCACGTAAATCATTGTGTTGTGATATGAATGATATGCATATTTATTTCTGTTTAGTTTAAATAATTGTTGTAAAGATATTTTTTTCATAACCCTCCTCTCAAGGTTAGTGTAGGAAGTTTTTCCACTACCTTAGCTTCCTTACAAGTGGTATCAGAGATTGATTACCTTTGGTTTCAGTTGTGGGTTGTTGGTTTTTTTAACTAATCTAATATTGAGTGGGAACTTGTACAAAGATACTTTGTGATCTTGTTGTTGAAATTTATTGAGGATAAGTACATCAAGGAGAATAGAGGTAGAGAAGGTTTTTGGTAACAATTTTGATATGTGGAAGTTGGTGATGGAGGATTTGCTAATTGATTGAGATTTGTGGGTTGTTGTTGACGAGAAATTTTTAAGGCCTACAAATACTACTTTGGCTTCTCAATATAATGTTGTGGACTATAATGCCAAGGGTCTAATCATATTGTGTTTAGAAAAATCCATTTTAATCAATATCAATGAAGATTCATTTACAAAGAAACTATGGAATAAGCTTGGTGAGATATATCAAGCCAAATATTTATTGAACAAGATTTTCTTGAGGAAGAAATTATATTTCTTAAGAATGAAAGAGAATGGATGAATTGTAGACCACTTGGAAGAATTTAATATGTTGGTGGCTTAATTGGGATCAATTGTAAAAATGGATGAGGATAAATGCCAAATATTTCTTTGTTTTTTTCTTGATTAGTGGGATTCTCTCGTTATGGCTATTGGGAGTACTTCTATCGTGTTAAAATTTGAATGTATTGTGGGTTCTTTACTTTCTAAGCGATGAGGATGAAGGTACCTATCAATACTAAAGAGGACCTAAATGTTTGCAGAAGACCTAGTGAAGAAGGAAAGAAGAATGAGAAACATGATATATCCAAGTCCAAGGGAAGATCTCTATCTCCTAGAAATTTTAAAGCAATTTTTTTGAACAGTGGTAAGCTTGAACACTTGCATATGAAGTGCAAACAAGAAAATAAGAAGAAAAATAATAAATTTGATTGTGATTCTAAGTCTGAGAAGGAAGATGGCGATGCATTTGGGACATTGTTTTGAAGGCTTCTTAATCCTTCATTCATCTTTCTCTCTTTTGGAGTGGATTCTTTCCATGTTTTTTTCTCCTTTTCTCTAGTTGTGATATATTAGATTGTTTTTATATGGGTACCTCATTAGGCCTTGTTTTTCCAAACCCATCATGCATTCTTTATTTTTTATGTACTCACTTTTTAGGGTTTTTAGTTGCTCCCTAAGTTTTCACTTAAGGGGGTGTTAGAGTAATCATGCATTAGCTAATAATTAATTAATCTTTAATTGATTATTAGGCTAATTCATTTAATGCACTTAAGCTAAACTTAGGAATGATTTTTTTTGTTAACTAGAGTGAACTTTTATTAGATCATTTTGTCTCATTACATAGGATGAAGACATTTTTCATTATATAATCCCTTTATTATTTAGGTTTTCTCTCATAAAGCACTCTCCCTCATTGTAATTTCTTACATGACTCTTAAGGTTCATTCTATAAGTTTTCTTGTAAGGATATAAAAAATTATTTTTTGCAACTCTCTTGTGTGGAAGGTTTTTTTCTTCATTTCCTGATCTTGCATCTCATGTTATTCACAATTCTAACACTTGTGACTATCCTTACACTTGAATATGCAATCGTCATCATGATTTGAAATACTCAATTGAATTTAGCACTATTCTTTCCCATTTTTATATGCCTTTCATGCTTGTCACTTACCAAGACTCATGTCACTTATCATTACCTTCCTCAACTTGTTGAAACTATGTTCTTAGCCACTTACAATACCCTACTACTATCATTTTTCATGAAACTACTTTATATTTTGACCATGTCTTCTGACTGTCTTATTTTTTATTGATGTAAAATAATTTTTGAAGGGTTCTTGAAACCTTGTACAAAAGAGAATGAAACACAAAAGATAAATAAGTAAAGTTACCTAAAAAAACAATAGGCTGATTAAACCACAATCAGTCAATCATCAACAAAAAATAGAAAAACACAAAAAAACAACTAGAGAAGCTCTTTTAATATCCTTGTTGCTTCCACATCCTTGGTTATCACCTTGTCATGCATCGCCATTATTTCTTTGACATCTTGCATAGGAACCACATTTCTTTTCTTTGTTTTGTTGTAGGTACGAACACTCGGTCTAATCCCCAAATCAATGGCCTACTTCCCCATCTTAGATTCCTCACCCAACCTGCTTCGAAGGGTCAGGGAAGAGGGACTTACCAGTCCATTCTTTTTCTTTCTCATTTAGTAGCACCAATTCTTCAGTCATGGTCTTAAGCGAATCCTTGCTAAGGTTAATCAAGGAATTAAGATCCTTACAGATTTGCAAGGAGTTCCTTTCCAAAGCAGAAAGCCTTGGATCATGGTCTATTTTCATTTTAGAAAAATCCTCCACCACCAGGCTGAGAGTATATTTCAATGACCTAACAATTTTTTCCTTCTCTTTATCTCTCGAGAAGTTCATTCTCACCACCCCAAAAATGGATTTTTCTTTGAAGAATTTTCTCCCCTAAGTCGAAAGCCCTGTAACTTTAGCTATGAACTCCTCATTCATAGTGATATCAATTCCAAACATACTAAGAACTCAATTGTGCCAAGCCTCCACAAACTCCTACGAGGTCTTGGGATCAAACCCATGTAATTTCTCCATGAAAGGAGTGACCCCACCTTTCTGAAAAATATTCCAAACTTCACTATTAGCTTTGGTTTCAACACATGAAAAGGGCTTTGTTTTGCATCTATCACCCTGCATCTCTAAAAGCATCATATTTTCAAAAATTCCAGGAAGGAAATCGCACCTAGAAAATGTGTGATATTGATGTTTGAGGTACAAATAAAATTAAGGATAGATCCATCCTCAGATTACAACTCATCCTCCCACAATTTCCAATAAGAGTGACGACCATCAAATGCCTAATCAACATCAGAGGATAATCATTAAACTATCATCCCTTAGGATTACCAGAAGTTTCACCCCCCTTCAAAGATTTAGGGACTATCATTATTAAGCAATGTAATAAGATCCACAGGAAGATGGTCATTAATCTTCCACGACCTAGCCGATGACACACCAAGGTTAGCCAAAAGGTCCATAACACCATTAGCCTCACAAAACACATGGGGAATGTATACTTCTTCAAGACTTCTTCAAATTTATTCAACAAAGAAATAACATCAAAGATAAGTCTTTCTATGGACCAAAAAGGAGAAGTAAGCTTCCTAAAGAGCATCCAAGATAAGTCTTTCTATGGACCAAGAAGGAGGAGTAAGCTTCCTAAGGTAGTTGATAATATTCAACGAGTCCCCTTCTGACCAAATTTTGGAAACTGCCTTCTCCCTTGCCATTTTTAAACCATGATAGGCTGCAACAAATTCAACATAGTGGTTTGTCTGGATCCCTAAAGGGAGTGCCAACACAAAAACTAACCTACCATTATGATCTCTTACACTTTCCCATAACCAACAGGTCCCAAATTACCTTTAGCAAAACCATCAAAGTTGACTTTAAACCACCCAGGAGGAGGAGAATACCATATCACCCCTTCTCGAGTAGACTTTGCTCTTTTCAAAGGATAGATAATATCAAAGTTAAGCTTCCACTAATCTGCCACCCATAAATCATACTCTAGCATAGCCACACGGCCATGAAAATTAGAATTAGCCACAACCTACATGAAGTTCTCCTTAATGGTTGAAGAGATATTAAAAAAAAGGTAACCGAGGAAAGTGCAACATTCTAAAATTTTTGTTATTCCTCTCCTTCCATAGATCCCAAAAAACATGAGGAAGGATAAGGGACCATAGAAAACACATAGAGGAATTGGAAGAAGGAGCCTGCCACTAGCTACAAAGCTCCATAACTAAAGAAGGGAAGACCCAATCCATCTTCTAGAGATTAAGCATAAGCCCCCACACCTCCCACACATATCTACACCCAATAAAAAAATGGTGGGAGCCCTCTGCATCCTCCTCACAAAGATAGCATCTACTAGGCATGGAGAATCTTCTTTTCCAAAGATTATTAACAGTTAAGATTTTATCTTGAACTAACAACCAAAAAAACATATTTATCTTTGGAACCAGGTTTGATGACCAAACAAGATCCCAATGGGGCATGGGCCTACAACATCTTTCAGATAATGAAAAGAAAATGCCATTGAGAATTGACCTTGTGAAAGTAGCCTCCAAACCACCTTATCCCTCTAAGCAACAAAAGGGATATGAATCTGATATAGGAAACCATAAAAAGTATCCAACTCCCTAAAATCCTCATAAATTATTTTCCATGCACCATCCACAATGTAATTAGCAACAAAAAAATCAAATTCCCGAACACAAATATCCTTGAAGGAGCCGCCCAACCAACATCTTGAAGAGGACTATGACCAATCCACCACTCATCCGAAAAGAGAATGTATCTACCATTACCAATTGACCAACGAAGACAATACTTCTGGTCTTGACCAAGGAATTCCAAAAGATAGACCCTAGAGGAGGAGGAAAGAAATCATCCCTCAGAAAATCCTTGAACTTATCAACACCTGAAAGGTATTTTGAAGCAAGAATACCCATCCAATCATTTCCACCAGCTAGAAGAAACCATAACTATTTAGCCATGAGGGAAGAATTTAAAACCTTTAATTTCCTCAATCCTAATCCTCCTTGGGCTTTAGATCAACACACCTCCTCCCACAAAACAAGATGCATTTGTTTCTTTTCCTCCACACCAGACCATAAGAACCATTTCTAAATGCTTTCAATATTTCCCATAAATTTTTTGTAATTTGTAAAATGATTAATGCATACACCAAGAGATTCTACAAATTAGATTTGATCAAGACCAACTTTCCATCTTGATGAAGGAGGGAACCTTTCCAACCAGACAACTTAGCTTTAAACTTTTCAATCAATCCATTCCAAAACGAGTCAGGAACAACATTTGCACAAAGTGGCAAGCACAAATAAGTGCAGGGTAGAGTCCCAATAGCACATTAGAGAATACTAGTGATTCTCTTTTTTCTTCTATTCGGGGTATTAAGAAAATAGAGTGATTTTAGGAAGACTCACCAATTGGCCAGAGGCATCTTCATAACTATGAAGAACTGATTTAATGGATTTAGCTTCCGCCACTGAATATTCTCCAAGAATAATCATGTCACCCACGAACTGTTGGTGTGAATTAGGAGAAGAGTAGGTCAAACAAATCCCCTTAATAACACCACTAGGCACTTGCTTTTGAAGAGTTCTCCCAAGAACTTCAGCCCAAATAATAAAAAGGAAGGGAGAAATGGGGTCACCCTATCTCACACCCCAAGAGCTTCTAAATAAATCAAAGGGGGAGCCATTCACCAACACAAAGAAGGAAACCATCGAGATAAGGCTCATTATCAACTTCATGAATTTATTTGAGAAGCCAAAAGCAAATAAGACTTTTACAAGAAATTTCCAATTCACATAGTCATAAGCCTTCACTAAGTCTAGTTTCAACAAAAAACTAGCCTTCTTATTAACCATCAGTGAATGGATATTTTCCTGAACTATGATGATAGGATCAAGGATTTATCTACCAGAAACAAAGCCACATTGTTGCTGAGAGATAGTCAAGGGAAGAACCCTCTACAACCTTAAAGCCAAAACCTTTGAGAATATTTTGTAAATATAGTTGTAAAGGCTAATAGGAAAAAACTCATTAAAGGTAGAAGCATCGAAAATATTTGGGACAAGAACAACGAAGGTGGAATTTAGCTCCTTCAATAAATTTTGACTACCAAAAAACTCCTTGGTAGCATCAACCACATCTCTAGAAACAATCATCCAGAACTCTTGAAAGAAAAACATGGGGAAGCCATCCAAACTAGGGGCTTTATTCCCAAAAAAAGGAAAAAAAAAACTTCTTAACCTCCACTATAGAAGGAATACTACATGACATGTTATTTAAATCCTTCGTCAAATTTCTAGGAATAACCTCCAATAGCTAGTCTTGAATAGTTGGGTCTGGGCAAAAATTGTCAAATAGGAGATCAACAAAGTAAGAAGAAGCACCTTGTTGGATGTCTCCATCATTCTCAATCACCATACCATTGTGACAGATACAATCAATCCAATTAGAGGCATGATGCTTCAAAGTGGTGATATGGAAGAACTCCATATTCCTATCACCACAATTGAGCCAAACCACATGAGATCTCTACTTCCAAAATTATTCCTCCTTAGCAACAATATTATGCAAACAAGATAATAGAAAACTCTCCTCATTAGCCACATTAGAATTATACCCAAAATCTTGAATAGTCTGTTGCAGTGAGTCCAATTCCTCCTTAATACGAGATTTATCATGAAAAATATGCCCAAAGGATAACTTATTCTAAATCCTCACATTAGTCTTCATCAAAGCCAACTTCTTAGAAATTCTATACATTTTCAAACCATCAACCTAGATATCCCACCATGTAGATAATTTATCTTTAAAATTTGGTTGTGAAACCCACATTTTTTCAACCCGAAAAGGGAAGGAACACCTTCTACCAACCAAGTAAGCTGAAAAGGAAATGGGGAAGTGATTCAAACCCAATCTATTGAGGGTGGAGAGGGAGCAAGAATAAGAAATTAGCCAATCAAGAGGAAGGAGGGCCCTGTCCAACTTAACCTGAATCAACACATCACCAATTCTTCGGTTTGACAAGGTATAGGAGGCCCCCCAAAGGTCAACATCAAACAAAGCATTGCCATTGATAAAATACATCAAATCAAATCTACTCTCATCATCCACCTAGGATTCCCTCATATTTTCCAAGCTACTCAAAGGAGTATTGAAGTTTCCCATAACCAGCCAATGATCAACAAGGTGACAAGCTTTAAAGGAATTTAAATTCCCCAAAACTATTTATGAGCACTCTTCAAATTAGGTGCATACATATTAAAAGAAATCCAGGAGAAATTATCCTTAATATGATGAAAGGATGTAGAAATATGGTTAGATTCACAAAACACAAACCTCCCAATCACGACCTTTGCATTCCAAAAGGTAGCCACTCCCTGTGAGGCTCCCTCTACATCAAAACCATGGAGCCCACACTCTTTCAACATGTTCTTTAATTTTTCCAGCCTATCCACTAGCATTTTAGTTTCTTGAATCAATATAATATCTAGTCTATGATCCCTTACTAAATTAGAAAGGGTATCCTAGTTATGAGGTTTATTCAACCCTCAAATATTCCAAGAAAGAATCTTCATAGGGGATTCTGAGATGTGCTCTTCAAGCACATCTCAAACAGGGTTTTTTGGGAACCATCAACAATTTCAGCTTTGCTTTCTTTCTCCCTATGGTGTTGCAGAGAAGGTCTTCCCATGCCCCTCTTCCCCAGCCCACAATCAACTTTCTAGCGATTCCTAGTTACAACACCCTAGGGGGAAGCATGTTTCTTCCTGTTTCTAGTCTTAACAGGAAAAAAAGGAGACTCCTTCATAGGAAAAGAGCTACCCAAGTCATCCCCAATGATAGAAGAGATGAGCACCACATTTGGCTGAACAAGAGAATCAAAGACATCAGTAGGACAAACAAACTCCATTATTATGTTTATAGAAAACTATAATTGATTGTGAGTTCATAGTATGATGTCCTCTTATTTTCTCTTATGATACTAATCACTTATATACTATTGAATCAAACTCCTTGTAGCACTACAGACTATCATACAATAATTGGTCTTCATGATGACTCCCTTGGATTCATCTTACCTTTTTATATATTGGCTTCACACATGATTTGCTTTAATATTGGTGATGCCGACTATTTTTCCATTGCATTCATGCACAATATTTGAAAAACTCCTTTGATTTATCTCTAATAGATTATGATTATCATAAGCTTGATATTTAGCTCCTTGCATTAGTTAGGCAACATCACAAGTATGAACTTGAGTTGTACCTACCTTGGAGACATTACACACTCACTGCTTATTAATAGATATTCATTCTTTAAAAGAAAACTTACATGAACTCTTCATAGGGAAATCGTGTGTCCATAATCTTCTTTTCTTCATATTTTTATGCTTTAGGATTGTATTGAATCTATCGTTGAAATACAATAATGAGATTCATGACATCGAGCTTGTGAATGTTTCATTCATAATGTCGCATATTCATCTCACTCTAGGAACATTGTTATAATATATTCTTCTCATGGTTTCCTTATCATGAAGTATATGATTGTGATTTTCCTATGAAGATATTGTGTCCCTTCTCATAGACCCATATCTTGTTTACTATCATTGTAGCCTTGACCCAAAATCAAGAAATTGCTATAATTTTTCCCCTTTATGTTCACTATGACATTCTTACTAACTGTCATTTATTCCTTAGCATATTTTAGAGACTCTTTATGAATACTTAGACTCTTTGAGTGTTTACAAGATTAACTAGGACTTGAAATCATTTTATAAAAATCATGACAAAGACACAATACTTGTTAGACCCTAAAATTCTTAACCAACAAACCAAAAATATTAAAATCTTACTGGTATTTGGGGAATATCCATTGACATATATAATCAACCAAAATATAGATTGGAAAATGATCATGTGAAAAAGGGAAACTCTTATTTAACAAAATCATTCTATAGGTCTGCAATGTATGAAACCCTCTAAATAGACTTTATATGAAGCTAGAAGAGGATACTCGGTAGTGTAAATGGAACCATGTAGGGATGTAACATGGGTGAGACTTAATCAACCCTTGGATCCTCTCTATTATCTTTTAAATGTGTCATATCTTCTACTTGGTCTCTATTATGTGGTGAAGCTAACAAACCCCTTAAAACTCTCAATATTCGTGGCTCTTTCTTAACTTGCAATGTGTCATTACATTTATATGGTGTATTCATGTTTCCTTGGACTACTTTAATGCTACCATGGGAGCTCTTTTAATTCCTTAAAAAACAAGAGCATAAAAACCCTAGCCTTCACATGCTATGTGCCATATCTAGCTCTTAAAATTTCAAAAGGAAAAAATATTCAAAGCTCCTCTTTCTAGGCATGGATACTTAGTAAGAAAAATTCTCATTCTTTCACAATAATTCAACCTTACGAAACCCCTCTTTAAATTTTCTAATGAATATTTTTAAAAATATGAATTTAATATCAACATCCTTGGCAACCAATTAGGGTATTTTTCTTGCTAAAAATTAAAGGACTAGTTGCCTTAGACTATCCATTGGGAAAAGAGTCAAGGAGACCTAACACAAAACTTGGAAAAGACTTCACAACTAGTTATGGGGACCTTGAAATTGCTAACTAAATAACCTAAACAAAACCAAAAGTTGTAGTCCCTTAATGAAAAATAAAATTTTGCATCAACACTTGGAGGAAAGACCCTAAAATATTGTGTAACATTACTTATTAGCAAGAAACAAAATATCCTAATATATACAAAAGATCATTCATCACCTCAAAAATAATTTTTGAGATGAATCCCATTAATTGGGATTGGTATTTATTCTCCATCTAGCTTATACAACTAGAAATCATTTTTTTTTGTTAGATAAGTAACATTTATAGGGTGTTGTACCCATAACACAAAAGGACACAAGGGAAATAGTTTAGATAACCAAGTTCAACATGATAAAAAAAATAGACTAGAGACAACAAAATAACAATAGAGAAACAATACATTATGTTTTTTTCACTTAGAAATTATATAAGGACAACTCCAAAAAGCATCAAACTTGGAATTTTAGGCCTACTCTTCAATTCATCCCACTTGAGGACTACATTGCCTTCTTTGAAAACTCTAGGAGTTTCCATCTTGTGAAAAGATATGTTTATCTGTGTTTGGTGCATCTTCATTGTTTTCATGGCTTGATCTCTAACTTCTTCTAGCCTAGCTAGTTGTGCTAACCTTATTTCCATTGATGCATCTTCTAAAATTTCAAGTTGTTTGACCAAGTCAAGAGCTAGAAATTCAAGTGAGATAGGTAATATTTCCTCTTTACCATAAACTAGCATATACGGGGAGTTATCAATTGACCTTTTAGGGGTAATCCTATTAGCCCATAGAGCTAAGTTCAATTTTGTATGGAATTCCCTTTGATTATCTTCAATGGTTCTCTTGATAATCCTAATCAAGTGTTTATTTGTGGACTTAGCTAATCCAATTCCTCAAGGGTAATAGTTTGAATATGTGATCAAGAAGAGCCATTATTCATAATCTATTCACTTATCTTTATGCCCACAAATTCCAAGGCATTTTAAAAAATAATGGAATCAGGAGCACCAAACCTTATCAATAAATCTTCATAAAAGTTTAAAACTACACTCTCGTTGGCTTCTTTCAATGCTACAACTTGAATCCACCTGGTAACATGATTAGTGGAAATGAGTACCCACTTGTGACCTACACTATAAGGTGGTTAATGGCTCTAATAAATTCAATAGCCCACTTTGTGAAGGGATATTCAATTTGAATAGGTTGCAAGGGTAGAGATGTTAAATTTTCCTTACCTAATAAAAAAGCACACTTTTTACATTTCCTTACTCACGCATGTGCATCTTTAAATAAACCAGGCTACTAATAGCCTACCCTTATTATCTTTAGTGTTGTTGTTCTAGGTGTAAAGTGTCCACTAGCTACTCCATGAAACTACTGCAAAACTTTTTCAATTTTGTCAACATCAATATACCTAAGTAACACACCATTGAAATCCTTCTTGAAAACTATGTCATTCAAGAGTACATATGGAATGTATTGTAGCCTAAAATACCTTGTTTTATCCCTATACATTCCTTGTGGGTATTCACCTGTTTAGAGAAAATGAGTCATATCTTGCACTAGCTTAGAGGAGAAGTGTGTATATATCTTTGGGAGCTTTCTTGAATAGCTAAGATAGCCTCTTCAACATTTTCTTTGTTATTATTTGCATCACTAGCTAGTTATTCACACAAGTATTTCCCTCTTACCAATTTGGCTACCTTGATTTCTACATCATACTCCACAACCTTGGTGGTACAACTTGACCTCTTGTCATTTAAATCCTTGCTCAATATAAATTCCTTGAAACTAGGATGAACAACCATTAAGCAAATTTTTTTTTGAGATCAAATGTCTAAATTTAAATAGGCTTGTAATAATAGCAAGAACATGTTTTTCAATAAAATTAACCTTTTTGTAATAATAGAGTGGTGGTTACCAACACATGATGCTCAAAGCTCTTTGGGGGGATGTTGCAAAGGAACTCATGAGGTACATTACTCTTGAAGGTCATTTTTCTACGGTTAATTCCTATCATTTTGTTCTATTGAATCATTTCCTCTATAAGAAGAAAATTTATTTTCCATTTTATCTCCTGGCTTCTCTAGAGTATGGTTTGAAGGATCACAAAAATAACACTAAGAATCTGGTGTTGCATGTTGGTCTCATTTTATTGATCTCAGATTATGCTAAGGATTTTGGAGTCTCTAAGTTTCTTTCTATCCCTTCTAAGGGTAAGCAACATAAGTCATATGAGGAATATGAAACTATTTCAGAGGATGAGTTGGTCACTATGAAAGGGAAAAAAAAAGACTAAAGTTCTGGAGGAGGAGTCTTATTCAAAGGAGGACATAGATTATGTACCAGACTCTCAAGCCTCCATGGAAGTGATCTCACAACCTCTTGATGTGGGTAAGTCTAGTAAAGGGGATTTGGGTCCTAACTAGAAGGGTTATGAGACTTGCAGTGAGGAAAATTTTGTTGAAAAATTGAGTAAAACTAAGATTGTTGCCCCTTCCACTATCCTAAAGGATAGGATTGCTATTGCTGGAGAGAAGACTTTGTTGTCCCCTATTTTGGGACCCAAGAGAAAGTAGGGTTTGAAGGAGGGAAATAATAAGAAAATGGCTTCTAGGGTTGCAAGCCAGATGGTGGAAATGCAAGATACTTCTCCCTTGAAGTTGGTTGGTGGGCAGGGTGATGTGGACTTAAAGGTGCAAAAAATAAGGAGGGTTGTTGTTGAGGAAATTGTTGACTCCATTCGCAAGATTCAAATGTTGATTGCCGAAGGTAAAGGTAAGGAGGTTGGTGGTAGCCAGGAATAGGTTAGTTCTTCTTAGGAAGATGATGATGAGGTCAAGGATGTATTTACATTTGACTATGAGGAAGTGCCCAATGTCTTGGGGATGGCCAAGGAGGGCACTATTTCTTTGTTTAAATTTTTTAAGTGGGTGTTTCACGAGCTCAATAGGACTAATGTCAAGGTTAGAGGTGCAATGAGCAAAGTGGGTGAATATTCGGTTCAAAACCAAGTTGATGAGTTGTTTGATTCCTTGAAGATTGTGGCTAACGAAACACTAAAGATGAAGTAGATGCTTGAGCAAAGAATCCTGACCCTTGAATACCATTTGGAAAGTATTAGTGTGACTTTGGAGAGGGGTGGGGAGGGGACTAAATCTATGGTGAAGTATGAGTTTGTGGGTATCTCTTCTCCTATTGATATGGCCAAGAAACACAAGGAGGTTTCTCCTGGTGAGGATGCTAGTGCTGGTGAAAGGCATGTGGAGGAGGAGGGTTCAGTTGATAAGGCTAGTGGGGTGCAAAATGTTTTGATTATTGAGGTAAATGTGGGTGGGCTTGGAGCTAGAATACGTAATAAAACCAAGGTGCGGGTTGGGGTCCCTAATAAAGATAAGTTTGAAGTCATGGATGACTATCAAAAGACTATCACGTGTGACATGGAAGTTGATATCCTGAAGAATATATAGCTTTGTTTCTTTTTTCCTTTCTTTTTTGGCTATTGTCGTGTTGGTGGTTTGCTATTTTTTGGTTGACTATTTTCTCTTTGTAGTTTTCTTTTGCTCCAGCTGCTCATTTTTGTGAAGGGTTTCAGGGCCCCTTCAAAACTTGTTTACCTCTAATCAAAAAAAAATTTAACCTTTTCTCACACTCTTCCAATCCTTTGCTAAATAAGGTTATTAGTTGCTCTAAAATTTTATCAGTTTTTTATATACTAACATAGTTGAGATGGTGTTAAGATTTTCATAAGCATACAAAATAAAATCCTTAGAAAAATTGATATTTAAGAGGGTAGGTGTTGTTGCTAAAGATTCATTTATGCCTTCATAACTTGTTTTTCCTTGGTCAATTTTAAAACCAAATATTTTGTTAACATGGATATTAGTGGCACTAGAAGAACAACAATATTTGATATAGCCCTTCTAATAAAATTGATCCTTCTCATGAAAATTTGTAAACTATTTTTATGAGTTGGTAAAGATAAAGTTAAGATAGCACTCACCCTTTCAAGATCAATTCTAATACCATGTTTGGACACCACATAACCAAGTGAATTTTCTTCATGAACATCAAAGATGCATTTATTTGGATTGAGGGATGCACCATACTTCCTACACTTGTCAAAAATGTGCTTTAGATGAGTGAAATTGTCCCTTACATCCTTCAAAAAATTACTAATATCATCAAGGTACACAAGAACAATATTATTCAGCAGGGACCCTACTATCCCCACTACATTCAAGAGTTGATTCATGAGTAGATCATTGATATCAAGTACTTTTTACTAATTTTTATCTACTAGCTAAATTAGTAAATTTTTATCAACAGTTATTAAATTGGGGTGAGAAAAAGATTTAACATTTGAGCAAATCAGATAAGAAAACCAGACATTTAATGATTTATCAAGTACATGTACATGTTTTATGGCTAGTTCATCATGTTTAACATTTTAGCATGTGGTGTAAAATGGGCTCCCAAAAGGGTTGACCCTAGCATGCTTCCCTCTTAGATTCAAAAGATGCAACGAATAGTGGTCGCATGTTTCAATCATATCTTGAAAACTAGGATTTGGGTTTTCGTGATTTTTGGTATAATTTATAAAACAATGAGGCAATTTTTTTTTTTTAAATTTCTCACCAACCCAATTCATATTTTTTGAGAAATCGTCACCACTTCTAAGGAAAAATAAAAATCCACCTTTTTAGGAGGATTTTAAGGCTCAAAGGGCAGTTCTACATTAGTTTTGAGGTCCCACATGGGTTGACCATCACTCAAGGGGAGTTTTGGACACTTAATCACTCAATTTTCCCTAGTTTTGATGCCTTTTTTGCATGTTTTTTAAACTTGTATGATCAAAGATGATTCATCATGCATATTAGTGAAGTTGAGAGTTAAGTCTCAATATTATCATCTAATTTTAAAGTGAAAAACACTTAACTTGTATCTTATGCATGATTTTAAATAAGACACAATAAGTAAATTAAATATTAAAGGTAATATTTTATTACCTTAATATTTACCATGCAATGTAAAAAAGAGGTCGTGGTCGAGGCCGCAGTGGTGGCCATGGGTCAAACCGCCAGGTTACTCCCCCTCAGATCCCTCATCAGAGTGATTAGGCATAACAATTGGGTTTGTAGTTGGAATAGGAAAATGAGGAACAAACTCGAGAACAATCGGTGGTCAAGGGAGCATAGTTACGTCCTCTACTGGAAGAGGTCCTTGCTTGAATTGGAACTAGACAGGAAGTGGAACATGAGGTGATTAGGGAATGTGATAAATCTTTGAGGAGAGTTGATGATACAGTGTAGCAAGATGCCATCATTACTGGTCATATGTGAGATTTTTTGAGGTCACACCCTCCCACATTTGATGGATCTAGTGGTGGTTTAGAAGAAAAAATTTGGCTGATCGATTTGGAGTGATAGTTTGTGATGCATCCTTATGGTAGCAATACCTATTCTCGTTGCACCATAATGCATCTTAGAGGCTTTGCTTCTACTTGTTGGCATTTGGAGGAGCAAAAGCTCCATCTAGAGATTGGTGAAGTCTCATGGGATATGTTCCTTGAGAGATTTAGAGTATGTTTCTTGTCTGAGCATTGGAGACAGTGACGTGCGGATGAGTTTCATGACCTATGTCAGATGGCTATGTCCGTGGAGCAGTTTGAGCATAGGTTTTATGAGCTCAAACAATATGCAGGGATTGTGGATGATGAGGCGATGTTGGTGCAACATTTCATCAGGGGTTTAAACACCCGTATTAGCGGTGGAGTCAGAGTCTTCGAGATGAAGACTATGGAGGTTGATGTGGAGAAGGCACATATTATGGAAGAGAATCTCGCTATGGCATTGGGTGGACACATAGGAGTACATATAGGTAGTGATCCTATTTCAGGTTTTGGTTAGCGAGCTGGTTAGTTACAGATAGGTGGTTCCTCTAGGAATCAATAGGCACCCGCTAAGTGTGGACAACAACATCATAATCAACAAAAGAATAAGAATTCACAGTTTCAACAGGGTAATAGTTCACAATTTGGAAGGAACTGTAACTGGTGGCGCAATAAGCGTAATCGACAGGATCAACCAACTCAAAGTGCACAGTCTATAGTGAGTAGAGGCAGCTTTTAGCAATCCAATGCACCTTCAGGTGGCAGAGGATTTGGCAGAGGTACTGGTTATTTCTCATGTGGTCAACAAGGACATATTGCTAGGCAGTGTCCTATGCGAGGTACTTCAGGATTTGGACAGCGACCGAAAGCTTCAGAGCTGACACTTGGTCATGTAGGCCATTCACATACAATTTTTGCTATGCTAAATAATCGCTAAGAAGATCATTAGAACACTGTGGTTGACTTTTTAGGTCAGTTATAGGGTACCGATGTTACTACTCTTTTTGATTATGGAACTATTGATTCATTTATTTCACCTACTATTGTTGAGCGATGTGAACTTGTGGTCATAAAGCAAGGCGATAGGTGGTAGGTGGAATTTTCTTTTGGGGAAAAGGTAGCAGTATAATCCCTCGTTCACAATTGTGGACTAAGGATTGGACTGTTATCTACCTCAGTAGATCTTCTAGTCACACCTTTAGGTTCATATGATATTGTTTTAGGGATGGATTGATTAGAATCTCATCATGTAGTGATTGACTATTGCCATAAGACAATACGTTATATTGATGATGTTGGTACTGAGGTTAAAAATTTTGGTGTTCAGAGAGCCATCTCTTTGCGGATAATTTATGCTATGCAGTTGAAGAGATGCCTTCATCAGGGATGTTAGTTATTTGTGACAATAGTTAGTGACTTGGATTTAGGGGAGACTCAAGAGATATCACTTGATGATCACCCTATTCTTAGGGAATTCTTAGATGTTTTTCCTAGTGATATTCCTAGTATGCCACCGAAGCGTGACATAGATTTTAGAGTTGACCTAGTTCTTGGAGCATAGCCCATATCTCGAGCCCCTTATAGAATGACTACATAGGAACTGAAAGAGCTTCGTATTCAGTTGGAGGAACTCTTGGCAAAGGGTTTTATTTTCCTAATTACTTCCCCTTGGGGAGCACCTGTTATCTTCGTGAAGAAGGAAAGATCTCTCAGATTGTGCATTGATTATCATCAATTGAACAAAGTGATGATTAAGAATCGATATCCTTTACCCAGAATCGATGATATTTTTTATCATAGAGAAAATGTGTTCTCTAAGATTGATTTGAAATCAGGTTACCATCAGTTGCATATTGAAGAAGCTAATATTCATAAAATGACATTTTGAACTCGATATGGACACTACGAGTTCACAGTAGTACCATTTGGGTTAACAAATGCACCATCATTTTTCATGAGTTTGATGAATGGTGTATTTCACACCTATCTTGATTGTTTTGTTCTCATGTTTCTTGATGATATTTTGATCTATTTGAGAAATATGTAGGAGCACGAAGAGCATTTGAGATAGGTACTACAGTGTTTGAGGGAGAATCAATTGTATGCAAACTTGAAGAAATGTGAATTCTTCCAAACTAAGGTGAAATACCTTGGTCATGTGATTTCTGGAAAGGGTATAACTATGGATCCTACAAAGATTTAAGCTATCATTGACTGGCCTATACCTACTAGTGTTGTAGAGGTTCGTAGTTTCATGGGTCTTGCTGGATATTACAAACAATTTGTTCACGGGTTTTCTAGGATTGGACACCCCATTACTTATCTTCAGAGGAAAGGGAAGAAATTCATTTGGACAGATCAATGTCAGTTGGCATTCCGGATACTTAAGGATAAGTTGACCAATGCACCTATCTTAGCAATTCATAATCATGCTGAGGATTTTGTTGTTTGCATTGATGCTTCTTTGGAGGGTTTAGGAGTTGTACTAATGCAGGATGGATGTGTGATCGCCTATGAGTCTTGCAAACTCAAGGATCATGAACAAAATTATCCCACTCATGATTTAGAGCTTGCTAGAGTTGTATATACTCTAGTTCATTGGAGACATTTCTTGTTGGGGCATCATTTTGAACTTCATTGTGATCACCGCAGTCTGCAATATATATTGACACAACCTAATTTGAATGCTAGGCAAAGATGGTGGATGGAGTTCTTATGTGAACATGAATTTGAGGTGAGATATGTTCAGGGAAAGGAGAATGTAGTGGCAGATGCCCTTAGTCAAAGAAGACATGAGATTTTTGTTGTGGCACTTGGAGTTGAGTTGAGGAGAAAATTTTTGGCAGCACTTCCTACTGATAGATTATATCAGGAAGTGAAGATGGAGATCGATTCAGGTAGACCCTTGGAGGGAAGATTTTTAGGATATACCCTTGAGTTAGATGGCTTGTTGCAACATTTGGGTTGTATCTATGTACCATCTTCAAAAGATCTTTGCACTTTGATCCTGACAGAGGCACATCAAGCACCATACTCAGCTCATCTTGGTGTTAAGAAGATGCATGCAGATCTTCGACAGTTGTATTTTTGGCCTGGTATGAAGTGTGACATTGCTGATTTTGTTTCGAGATGTCTTGAGTGCTAGAGAGTTAAGGCTGAGCATCAACATCTCACCGGTTTATTATAGTCACATCTCATCCCTGAGTGGAAATGGGATATTATATCAGTTGATTTTATTGTTGGATTACCTATGCCATCGTGTCAAGATGATGCCATCATGGTTACTATTGATAGATTGAAAAAGGTAGCACATTTTTCTCTAGTTCGGTCATCTTACAATGCTTACTCTGTGACCAAAATATTCATGGAGGATATTGTTCAGTTGCATGGGATTCCTCATAGAATCATTTCAGATAGGGATCCTCTATTTACATTAGTCTTATAGACATCGTTACAACATGCTTTAGATACACAGTTGAACTTTAGTTCAATCTATCATCTTGAGACTGATGGTCAGACAAAGAGAGTTAATCAGATTCTCGAAGATATGCTCAGAATGTATGTGATGGATCAACAATCACATTGGGAGGATTATTTATAATTAGTGTAATTTTCCTATAACAATGGGTATCAAAGTTCCATAGGTATGCCCCCCTTTTAGACACTGTATGGTCGTCCTTGTCATACTCCTTTGAGTTGGAATCGACTTGAGGATAGAGTTCTACTCGGTCCTGAGATGCTACGTGATATGGAGCAATAGGTTGATCAAATCAGAGAGCATTTGGTAGTGACACTGGACAGATAGAAGGAGTATGTTGATGCACATAGAGTTGATCAACAGTTCTCAGTTGGTGACAAAGTTTTTCTTCGAGTGCAATCGCGCAAGAGTCCAATCCGTTATGGAAAAGGCTCTAAGTTTGTGCCTCGTTTTGTTGGGCCATTTGAGATTCTTGAGAGGATTGGTCCTGTGGCGTATCGACTTGATTTACCACCCATTTTATCATGCATTCATGATGTTTTTCATGTATCAGTTCTTAGAATTTATCATCCTAAAATTTCTCATGTACTTGATTGGAATGTGTTACAGGTAGAGGATGGGTAGCTGGCTTTGGAGCCCATGGGCATTCTTCAGCATCAGAGGCTCACCCTCAGGGGTTGAGATGTTGATCAGGTGAGGGTCCAATGGGATCCTAGTGATGAGGCATCAACTACTTGGGAGGATGCGACTCGTATGCATGAAATTTATCCTTATTTATTTGCAGGATTCTAGGAGTAAGCTTTATCCTAGGGGGTGAGGATGTAATGTCCCTCCAGTTTCAAATCTCTGTTTAGTTTGATTTTTCTTGATAAATTCTTTAGTTCATTATGATACTATGTTGTTCCTTTTCAGAGGTCATTTTGATATTATGTTGTTTTGTATTTTGTAGATGATGCATTGACATCCTGATTATTTGGTTGTGTTCGTGTGATGATACTGAGATAGACACTTATGTGATATGGTTTATTAGCTTATGATTTTTCATGTGGTTATTATGTTGAAATGATTGCTTATGATTTATGTTGCTTGTCTATTTTGGTGAAGAAGACACTGTAGCATGTAACACCCCTCCATTTTGGCTCTTTGATCAACATTGTTCTTCCCTGTTATAATTGTGTCTGATTATGCTTTGACTTTGGAACTAGGTTACTTTTGATTGCAATTGTTATACAATGTGGATGTTATATTTTGATGTGATGTTATCTTTATGACATAATTTGGAGTAACTTAGAAGATATTTGATTAAATGATGTTTCATGCTATTGATCATATCTTTGATGTTAGATGCGTCAGTTAAAGACATTGTATTGGTGAAGGGGACGAGATTGTATCACTCGCTTGCGAGTGCCCTACAATTATGAGATTTCCTCTTCACGGTGTGTTTGATCATATTATGTATATATGCACGTTCGACAAGCTTTTTGTTGTAGGTTGGCAGGTACATGACATCGACTCCACCTGGTTTCCAGGTTTGAGCGTGTCCATTGACCAACAAAAATTGATTGGGAGATAGTAGCTAGGTTTTTCTATGTCAAGCCACCACCCTAGTCACAGTGTGTCGTCGGGTTGGTTGTTATGTTGCCATGTCTCCGTGTTCTTTATTTTAATTCAAGTTAAATGGTTTATGTTGCTTAACTATTGATTAAATGCTTTTGATTATAATGCTAGGAATGTTACTTTATTAATTAATTTAATTTAGTTAATAAAATAATCTAATACTGGATTAGATTTATTTTATTGTTTAATTAAATTAATTCTGAATTGATTAAGTTATTCCTTGAATTAAAAGTGTTAAAAGATTTAAATTAGTTTGTGTGAAAAGAAGGTTTTAAAATATGTTGAATTCTATTTAGAAAATTGAAAATTGTTTAAGTTATTTAAAATTCCAAATATTTTCAATGCAATGACTTTGGGGTAGAAAAGATATTTTTGGAAATAGTTGATTTTTTTGGTAAAAGATATTTGTGAATTTGAAATTGGAATTTGTATTTGAATTTGAATTAGAAGTTGAATTTGAATTTGAGGTTACAATTTAATTTGAACTTGAAATTTAATTTGATCTAAATCTGAATTTGAGTTTGAATTTGAATTTGGGTAGATATTATATTTCATTTTGGGGGTTTTTGGGATGAAGATTTTGGTTTTGCAAAAAAATGAGAATAGGGTTTGGATCTTGGTTGGAGAAAATATGGGATCTGAAAGAGGAAGCTTGGAAGGAGTTCTAAAATTTGTTTTGGCAAGCACTCAACTTCAAATTATTTTCTAAAAAACTTCAGAATCACAGGTATTCTTCCTTGTTGTATTGGTTTTGAGTCTTGAAATTGCAATTTAAAAGCTTGGTTTTATGCAATTTGAAACCCTCTTGAAATCATAGCAAAATAAAACAAAGAATGAATCAAACCACAGAGAATTCTGTAATGCCCTGTCATAATAACCTAAGGAATGTTGCAATTTTGTTATAAAGGTGTAATAATTTTTTTTAAAGTATAATTATTAAGTTAATTAGTTGCATACATTCATTAAGTTACGCGACGTTACACTACTTGAGTTTCCATAGACGACTTTAGTATTTCACATTGCTTATAATTAATAACATAAACATTAAAGATAAACATTGCATAACATTTGAAATACCATTCAAAATAACATAAAGTACAAATACGTTTCCTTACATTGCATTTGATAATATAATGCAATACTCATTCATCTAATGAGGTAGTTCAATAATAATTACTTTTTACAATATTCACCTCATAACATTTTGAGGGATGTTTTCAAATACAAGATTTACAATTTACAATGATAAAGTACACATAAGTTTCCAAGTGCGAGCTCTCCATCCATGAAGCTCTTGATGCCATGATCACAAACTAGGGACCCAATGGAGTAAGGTGCACGTTCCACCCAACCATGTGGTACCCGTAGGTCCACCCCCCGTGCTAGGAGATAGTAATATGGTTATCTAGACATAATCTTCTAACCCTAGACACAAGTACATAAAAAACTAATGGTTACATTGCTTCCAAATTTTACACAATCGAATGTACTAAGTACACAAGGTAGACTATTACTTTAGGTGGAGTGTCATCACAATATTGCAAAGGTTACCCTGGTGTTTCTTCCTAGGTTCCGGCCCCCAACTTGGGTTACCCTAGTAACCTCTTACGAAACCCGACCCCATTGCAAATCATTGCAGAATCGAATGTCTTTTGAGGAAACAAGACACCGATTTTCCATTCTAGGCCTTCTCATCTTATACTCAAGACTGAACTAGCTCAAGAGTCATTAAGTGAGGCATAATATTCTTATTAAGAATTTTAAATCTAACTACTATGTTATTTAGTTATCACTGACTTACTAACTCTTTGCAAGTTACCCTGACACCACTTTATGTGTCGGCCCTTACAAAAAGCCACTCCCCTAAACATAACAAAGGTATTATAGGTTTTCTTACTAGGGTAGACGAAGTGCACAAAAATCAACAAGTATTACCAGATATACCACGATGGACGTCACATCGTGTTCATGAAACTCAAGTGTTTATTTTTCAAACAAACCTAGTGCACTACCCTAGATAGTTCAAACATACAAAACCATTGTAAAAATTTAACTCCCTTGATAAGACTACAACTAGAAGACTTAATAACACATAAAAATCCCCATTTTCCCAATAAAAGAAAACACGATTTTGAAATAGCAAATTAGGAATTATAAATATCTAGTTTTCGGATTTACTAAATCCACTTGCATCAATTTTGAAAACAATGTAAATAGAAATCAACTTGATAAAAGATCTATTTTGAAAACGATAAAAATAATTGTTTCATTTAATCTATTCTCTTGATTTTTCCAAATTCACATAAAAGTGTATATAAAAATTTCTCTTTCATTCTTACTATCTTTAAAGTATTTAATCTTGAGATTTACATGCAATTTATAAAATATCAAAATTATTTTTCTAATTAATAAATCACAAATCTTATTAATATTTATATGTATATAAACATATATGAATATATGTTTGTATATAAATATTAATATATAAATTATTATATTAATTCCGAGAGAAATATATTCAAATTAACATATATAAACCAATATACAAATACATATACATATATATATGTATTATATATATATATATATATATATATATATATATATATATATATATATATATAAGTAAATCTTAATATTAAAAATCGCATTTCAAAATATACAAATAAAAACGCATTTGAAAACTAAAATAAATTAAAACCAAGATAATGCCCGCAGCCCGGCTATGGCCTCCCAATGGGGAGGTCGCAGCCCTTACCAGGGCTGCGCCCAGCAGCCATGGCGGCTGCGCCCCACCAAAACAAAGAATAGGGAGGGTTTCGGCCCTCCCCAACACTGTTAATTTTTTTATTTTTTTTAACTCTTCGCCGTACGACGTCCATAACAAAATGCGTTTTTTAAATTTTCTAAAAGAAAATATATTAAGGAATTTCGCCTGTACAACGATTTAACCCAATTTTAATAAAATAAAATAAGTCCCTTTCATAATCCAATTTATCAATTCAATATACATATATATGTTATATATACATATATATATATATATAAACATATATATATATATATATTTCACAGGGATTTACCAAAGAAGTATACAAAATTTTTTTCAGGGTTATAGTAGGGAAATCAGGGAAACTATAGAACTTTTTTTTTTTAATCGGGGTTTTCAAAGAAACACAGTATTTTCATTCAAATCCTAAATTACCCCAGAAATTTCAATTTCCCTTTCAACAAATATTTCCCCTCACAAAAATTTTAAATACTTCCTACAGAGAGTATACTACAAAAGCTTTCTGATGCCATCAAATACACGACATAATATAATGATCAATTTCTTTGTGAGAAGTAAAGGGATTTAAAATTAAACTAATTTCTTTACATAGACATTCCCTTCCAAAAACAAACAAAATAATTCACAAGAAGAATACCTGTTTTCCTTTGCTTCTAAAAACTGTCTGGAGATGAGAACCTTTGTTGCCTGTAGCCTCCAAATCCTTTCCCGAGAACCAATCCCCAAAAACAATCCAGTAACTTCCACAAGTATATAATAACACCAAAAAAAACATATACAGAAAGTATTACAGAGCTCAAAATATATATTTTTTTTCGTGAAGAAAATTGTATATCCTCTGTGTTTTTTTCGAGATCCAAATTAACCTCCGTGAACAAATTCCTCAACCATAATCAATAAATGGAACTTGCACACATGTCGAGAAGTGCAAAATATCTTCAACCACTTCTCTGTAAAAATCCTTTCTTTCAAAAAAATTGCATGCATTTTAATTCATTTAATTTTCCAATTTCCAAATACAAAATTTTATTTACAATTTAAAATGCCATTTCCACAAAAATACTTAATTTTAAATAAAAACTATTCACACACAATTTAATCAATATTAATTTAATTAATTAATTTATTAAATTAAATAAATTCAATCTTTACGATCAAATTACTTAACTAAACAAACTAATTAATTAATTAATAAAATATAAAAACCTTATTTAACATTTAAAAATTAATTTAAATAACAGTAAATTAAAACATAATAAACTATTATTAAATTTGACATTTTTCCTTTCAAGCAGTTAAACCAAACAGAAAAGTACAAGACAACCTATGACTCAGAACTAAAATAGATGATGTACTATGACCGGGTTATAGACTAAACTAGGATGAACCAAACTACTATCTCCCAATCAATATATCCGTTGAGTCTTGACACGCTCAAACCTGAGTAACCAAGTGGAGTCGGTGTCATGTACCTGCAATTCCTACAACCAAGCAATAACATGCACATATATATAATCCATTGTATAGGCACACCGTGCGGAGAAAATCACGGACATCACAGGGCACTCGCAAGTGAGTGATGTGATTCCGTTCTCCACACCAATACATGTCACATCAGACTGATGAATTAAAATAACAGTTAGTCCATCATAAACATATACATAGCAATAATCATTTGAAAGTAAACATCTATGCTATATCAAAGCATATCAGAAATCAAATATCACCATACAATGTATCATCATGTCATAGAATAAATCCACTGTCGCTCAAACCAGCGATCAAAATATCCAAACAAAGTACCATAATCTAACAGTGTGAAAACATATCAGCAGAAAACATAAGCATAAATGGAGGGGTACTACAAATTCAAACAATAGAAATGAAATAGAAAAGAAACCAAAAGAAAATTTGTAAAACCCTCTTAGATTGAGAAATTTTCCAGAAATCCGAGTTCTTGGATTTGTACTCAAAAAAATTCTTTCTATTGTATTTTTTTCTGAGAAAATTGTACAAGTTGATTTTAAAAAAAAATGGAGATGGATTTATATATATATATACACATATATGTCTTTTAAATTTTGGAAAATTTCTTATTTTCGATTTTTTTTTTTTGGTAAAATCCGTCAAAATCTGGGGAAGGGTTTTTATTTTCATTTTTAAACGAAATTGGAAATTTTTAAAAAAATAAAATTTTATTGTTTATGTGGGGGCTGCCCACAACCACCCCCCATCCATGGGGGCGATGGCTGTGCAGCGCTCCCCATGGATGGGAGGAGGCTACAGAGCAGCCACCAACAAGGCCGCGCCCCTGTGAAGGCTACGTAGCAGCCACCACAGGGTGCATCCCTGTTGGGGGCTGCGTAGCAGCCACAGGCCTTTGGGCCTTTCTTTTTTTATAAAAAAATTAAATTCATTAAAATTTCTAAGTTTTATTTAATTTAAATTTATAATATATATTTATTATAATATATATATATATATATTATATTTATTAACTTTAAATTATGTATATGGATATTAATATATATTTAATATGGATTTTTTAAAAATATAATATATATAATGTGTATATATATATTATATTTAATGTTTTCTCATTTTCGCATTAAGTAGTAAAAAAAAAAATGGAATTTTAAATTGGAAGTTTTTTTTTTTAAATAGAAATATTTAAGAATAAATTGTATTTAAGATATGTTCTATTTTAAATATAATTTATTTAAGAAGTTGATTTTATTGTCAAATATGAAATAAATTGAGTTATTTTATTTAATCAATTTTAATTAAATTTTGTCTTAATCGGGAAATCATGGAATTTTAAATGATATTTTGGAGGCATGCTTTTAAATGATAATTGAATATCTAAAAATAGGAATTAATTGGAAATGATTATCACATTGGTATAGAGGAAATGAAATTGATGAATGATCAAATGTTTTTTAATTAAAATACTGATTTTGATTTTGATTAAATTATTTATCTTATGTTGAAATATAGATTAAGTGACTTGACTAGTGTTTATTTATTAAAATATCCCGATTATGAAGATAATTGTTAAATGGAGAGTTAATGATTGACTTATTAAAATCAAATGACCTTATTTATTAAAACGCTTGAATATGGAATTTAATTGTGAAACTAAGAGATAATGAAAGATTTATTTTAATCAGATGGTTTTAATCATTAAATTTTGATTATGGAACATAATTGAGGAGCTTAGAGTTAATGCATGATTTATTCTAATCAGACGATTTTATTTATCAAATGTTTGATTTAATTATAAATGGGTTTTGTTTATTACGGTTAATTGAGACAAAGGATTTATTTTGAACGATGAATTTTTAATAGTTAAATGATTTATTTGAAAAAGGGAGATTTTAAATAATCAAATGATTTTACTTCAAAGATTGATTTTATTAAGAAATGTGATTGAGAAACGAAATATAATTATTGGTTTAAACTCCTTAAGTTGTCAACGTGCTTTGAGCTACTATTGAGTTGTGCAAATAATGTTACTCATTTACTTAATTTCTTGTACGACGTAATTAACTGACTTATTATTTATTCCAAATGTTTTATTAATCAAGTAGTTTTATTTTTAGCATATGATTGCGAAACTTAGAGAGAACGATTGATTTAAATTTTAACCAGATGGATGCATTATTAAAGTGTTTTGATTATGAATATGGTTGTGAAATTTAGAGTAAAATATATGTTCCTTGAATATTTCTATGTCGTGAAAAGAGATGGGATCAATTGAGTGGATAATTGCAAGTCATTAAAATTGTGTTTGACTAGATTTAGGAAATTCGAACATTAGCGTACCTAATGTCTGAAATGTTTTTAGTGTTTAATTGTTCGTCTTCGATGTTGGTGGGATAGAGAGAATGTCTTGAAAGCCTTCCAAATAGGGGTTCATTATTGGTATGGGTGGTTGTACATGAGTCAACCTTTGATATGTACTTTGGTTTCCGTGTTATGAGAAAAGTTTGTTTGTTAAAATTACATCTTTAGACATTTAAAGAACGTGTGATTATATGATTGTTGACTTTAAGTCATTTCTTGTTGATCATGTCAGTCTTCCAATTGTGTTTCTTGAGATGATGTTGTTGCCCTTGTGATTGGTTATTATCTTTCTTGGGTAGTGCACGCTTTGGTTTGAGTTTTGTACATCTGTAGTGATGTGTTACCTATTGAGGTGTATTGATTATGTGTGATAAGTGTTAGTGCATTGGCTACCCTTGGCATGTGGTTGAGTTATGTGTTGTCGATAGGGGAGTGGCTTTCAAACGAGCACCGGGCCCAAAGTGGTTCCAGGATAACTCGTGTGAGAGTTAGTTAATTAAGTGAAAATTAAAATAACTTACTAGGGAGAGAGTAGCTTTGAACATTAAATAAGATAATTTAGCCTTGCTCATTGGCTCAAGGGCTTGTACGAGACTTGAGATGAGTTGGGAAGGCTTGGAATGGCAAGATCGTTATCTTGTCTTTATGAGAGATAATCGATTCCGCTCTGGTGTGCATGTGGGGTTGGGAGTCAGTTGAGGTTTCCAGGATATCCCTAGAGGGGGGCCGGGACCTAGGAAGACTTGCCAGGAGATCCCATGCAACCTTTGCGATGACACTCCTCCTATGATAGCAGTCGATATGGTGTTGTACCGTGGGTTTTTTATTGTACAGTGATTGTACTCGATTTTGTACTCTGGAAGCATTGTAACCATGATGTTAAGTGATGTGGTATATGTTCTTATTTGTAGTTCAGTTTTTGTGTTAGCCTGTGTCTAGTGGTAGATGGTCTTGTCTAGGAAATCCTTATTACTATCTCCTAGCATGAAGGGAGTGAGGCCTTTGGGTTCCATGTGGTCGGGTGGCGTGCATCTTATTCTGTTGGTTCTTCTTCTTGTTCGTGTGGTCATGATTTCCAGTTGGAGAGCTCGTTGGATGCAGTTGCTTTTTTGGCTTCGTTCTTTTCAGTTGATCTTTATTTTATTACCCCTCATGTGTTATCGAGGTGGAATTTGTAAATTGTAATCATGATTATTGGATTTACCTCATTCGGGGAATGAGTGTTGTAATCTTATTGTTTAAATGTTGTTAATTGGAATCTTGAGGTATTTATTATCTTTGTTGTAATTTATCTTGTATGGGATGTATGTAATCTTAAGTCTGTAAGTGATTAATGTTTTGGTTTCATTTGATGTTAATTGTTGTTTGGGTTTTAAGGTAATCTTTGTCTCGTGGCCTTAGAGGTTGTTGGCAATGTGTATTCATCTTACATGTTATTGGTACTTAAACAAAAATAAAATAAAATTGGTGTGCTTAAGTAGTGTATTGCAACTTCCTCTAGGGTTGCATGGAAGGGCTTTACATAGCATTACTCATTCGTGAGTACCTTGCTACGCTGTGATTCTTCTTCATAGTGTGTTTTCTAATATAAGTATACATGTTTTAACAATGATGTTTCCTGCAGATACAAGTACCGGGTAATGGATCCACCTGCTTGACAGGTTTGAGCGTACCCTAATTCAATAAAATTATGTTGATTCAGAGGCATTGATAGGTCCTTTTTGAACCATCGTTCTTTATCGAACGTGTATCTATTTGTTACCCCTCTTTGTTGTCCAGTTTGTTTTGTTGTGTCATGTTTGTCTGTATTGTTTTGTGTTTGGGAATTTAATATTTAATTTCAATGATTATATGTTAATGTAATTATAAATGTATTTAACTAAATATGTATTGTTGATTTATTTGTGCAAACTTGAATTATGAGGAAATAGATATTTTAAAGAAAATATATTTTCAATATCATAGGAATCTTTGATTTGAAATTGAAAATATGATTTTATATTAAAAGTGTAAGTTGAATTGTTTGATCTATTTTTGATTTCATAATGAACAATCAATTAAGTTTTATGATTGAGATTTAATTGCATGCATTAAAAATGTTTGAGGGGTTGCAATTTTTCATTCACGGGAAGAATTTGAAAGAACTTTCACGGTAACAGTTTTAAGATGAATTTTGCATGAAAGTTACTCTGAGAAATTCATATTTTAGAATCAATTTGCACGCATAATTTAGAAGTTGTATTGATTTGTATTTCTTCATCGAAGCCTGGTGAATTGATAGTGGAATCAATAGAAGTTTCAAAGATTCATTTTCAGCCAGTCATCAATCTTTAAACATGTTTTCTTCTTTAGTTTTAATTCTTGTGCTGAATTTTTCAGAATTCAATGTTGAATTTTATTGTTCAATAAAGAAATTGTTTTGCTGAAATTGCACAAACAACAAGAAACAAATTAGAAGAGTATTTGGATATTAAAATAGGAAATAATAAAAAATATCCTGTAAATATATATATTATTCTAGATTTGAAAATTGTCTTTAGTTTTGGTTGTGAAATAAATGTGTTTATAGGAAATTGAAATTTCAAGAAAAGGTTGAAGATTTTATTTTAAACAAAAGACTGTATTTTTCTGGAAATGATCTTTGTTGAATCTATTATTAATAAAGAATTCAAAGAAACAAATCAAATCTAGAGAAAAACATAATTTACAGATCTGGACATTTAAAATGACCATAGAATAATTTATTGTTTTATGAATTATAACCTTCTAATTTGAGAGGAATTTTCTTTTGCCGTAGATTCTATTCTATTGCAAATTTCTTATTTAATATTTTTTTTTTTAAATTGTGCATCTTCAAAATTGATATTGAATGAGGTGCGCTTAGGAATATAAAGAGATTATATTTTTAAAAATTTCCTGTTATGGGATTGTTGTGAATAACTTTACATTGTGCACATCAAGTATCCTGATTTTAATTTCATTGTTTATTATCTGAAGGCTTATGCCATTCAATTTTGTTATGTTATATTCTTTAGATCTATGCACAACCTCCTTCTCACGATATTTTTTGTGTAATCATTGATCAAAAGAACTAGTTTAAATCATTTCTTGAAGCATATAATTCCATTTTGAAAGACGTCTTCCTCTTTACCAGCACAGTTAGTTGAAGTAATAACTTATCTTCTAGAATTTTGTAATTTCCTTGACCCATTTCTATCTACCATAATATATTTCACTTGAAATTGTGCACGGGTAGTAGCTAAAGTTTGGAGATTTTTATTCAGTGGAAGTATACCCAAATAATTGAAAACTACTCCTCTTCAGTCGTCTTTACCTTTTTCATAAGAGAGACACCATTGTGATGTCGTATCTTTCATTCTTCTCAACTTGCTTCACAACTTCATTTTGTCGTTGTCTTATGGAGCTTTCTATAAATATATATATATATATATATATATATACACAATTGGTTTAGAAAGGCGTATCCATGAGATTTTCTTAAGATCTAGAAGTCACCCTGAAGAACTCTTGATTTGTTAATTTGTTAACTGCTATCATTCAAAATTTTATCAATTGATTTGCAAGTTTTAGCGCTGGCCCTTACTCTCATTTCCTGATTTTATACATGACTTAAATTTATTATCTTTCCTGACAACTATTCTCTATGGTATGCATGGCATTTAATGATTTATTTTTTAATTATATTTTGGCTATAGATTGCGGACCTTAGCTGATATTATGCTTTTCTCTGAGATGTCTATATTTGTTATTCTTTCTATCCTGCATCTAGATTTGATTTGTCTAATCTGTGTTTACTTCACAACCTGCATGCGTTATATGTTTAGTTTTTATTGAGTTTCCTAAACTATGCTAAAAAAATCCATACTATAATATTGGTGCATGGAGTTACTTTTACTTCTTATGGTTACAATATTTGTTTGAAACTGTCACTCTTTTCTTCACTATGAATTCATCTTTGCATGAAATATTAGTGGCAGTTATTTTGTTATAAAATTATATTTACACAATTATCAGTTGAAATATATATGTATGGTGCATGAATTGCTTAAATGCAAATTTATGATTAAAAAAATATGAGAAAGATATAATTTTAAGTTTATTATTTGTAATGTGATTCTTTTTAGTTAAAACTTGTATAATACAAAAGATTCTCTGTTTGCCAATAATTATATATATATATATATATAATAATAATGAGTTGTATTGATTTTAAAGTGATTGAATTTTTAAATATAAAGGATTTATATTATCCTTATTCTATAATGGTAATGAATTCATTTTCTTGAAATGATTAAAAATATATTAATATCTATAGTTTGTTTGTTATGAATTTTTAATTCATGAAGTTTGGTAAATTGTAATTATTTGGTGTATATATATAAAGTTCATGATGTTTATTTTCATTTCATTAAAAGTTAGGGAAGAGAAAATAGTATTGTTAAGTACATTACACTTTAATTATATTGCTCAATTATGATGATCTTTATTTGGGGGTATAGCTTTGCACCTTTAGTTGTTGTCAAAAGAGACATCTTAGAGATTTTGGTCTATCTCTAGTGAAAGATGTAAACCTCTATGGTTTTGAACTTTATGCTTGGTAGCTACCCCTAGAATTTTATGTTGATTCATGTTATAGAAAGAGTGGCTTGTGGTAGGGGCCAAATCCTAAGAGATTGTCTAGGTAACCTATCGTAGGTGTGTAAATTTAGTGGAAACCTAACTAATGTATTAGGGGTTGGGTAGAACTAAACATTAACTCAGATAAAAGTTTTCCTTGCCTAATTTCTTAATGCTTGTTTAGATTGAGAAAAGGTTGAGAAGGCCTAGAATGGCTAGTCACCTATCTCGTCTTCTTGAAGATAGAACGACTCCACATTAGTCTGCATAGGGGTCGGGAATCAGTAGAGACTACCAGGGTAACTCTTGGAGAGGGATGATAGTCTAGGAAGATTCACCAGGGTAACCTATCCCGACGGTGTGATGACACTCTTTGTCTATTCCATGATTATGATCTTTGTGTTGAGATATCTTTAGTTGTGTTTTGTCACTGGGAGTTTATATGTTATGATTTGTTACCGTCATGTCGTAGTGTGTATGTAAGCCACGTAATTGTAATGTTCTATCTTCTTGTTTGTGGACCTATCATTATCTCCTAGCATGGAGGGAGTGTAACTTCGAGTTCCACGTGGTTGGGAGGAAACCGTGCTATACCTTCCTTGAATATTCATGTAGTTGTTGCTATATTTGCAGATGAATTCCAATTACTTCATTGTTCGTGACAGTGGATATGGAACGTGTTCATGGATATGGATGTTAGTTGTGATGTAATCATTATCCTCTTTGTATATTTACCTCTTGTATAAGAGTGTTCCCATTGTATCATCACTTTGATGTATTCAGATTTACTGAAATCTCTCTTATGTAGTCTAGACTTATGGTTGTCTGGATTTTATCAAATTTTGTAAACTAGATCATTCATGCCTTTAAATTTGTACTTATGTTTTACGATATAATGTGTTGAATTTATTTATTATGTTTATGGAACATCGTTTTGGAATTCCTTAAGGTAGTTGTGTAATTAAATCTCTTTAAAAAAAAAAATTGTTTAGTTAATTTGTTCTTTACACTTTGTTTTAATGGAAACCAAGGTGGGGCGTTACAAGTCATTCATTAGAAAATCATAAAGGAAGTCATCCTATAATCTGGAGGTTAACTTTTAACATAGGGTACCCACAACTTGAAATTTTTCTCATGTTACACAAGATTGCAAAGAATCTCTGCTTTCACACACGGGTGCACTCTTGTGATAACAGTACTATCTAACATTAGATCAAACTACATACATCTTCATCGAACCCTTCATTGAGAGCAATTTCCTTCATTTGCGATCTTTTCTTGGGGTGTGGTTGGTGTTCTCTTTAGGGGGCTACTTAGTCCTTATCTTCTTCTCTCTTTATTTGTGGGGGGAATTCTTATTCTTTGGGGGGGATTTGATATGTACATGGGTACCTAAGATGGCCTCATTTTCTAAGAACCATCATCTTTTACATCCTCCTAAGTTGTGCTTAAGTGGTGTTTTGGTGTAGGTTTTTATTTTCCTAGTGAGGTAATATATTTTCCTTTAGTCATAGGTTTTTCCTATACTTTTTTTTTAATACAACAGGGGTGTCCCCGTGAGTTTTTCCTATACTTCTATTTAGCTTGCTTAAGATAATAAAGTGAGCTTCTTATTTAATAACTAGGAAATAAAGTGATGAGGTGTCTCCACCCTTTATGGGCGGAGTATTTAATTTTTCATCATTTTATTTAATATTGGTGGTTATTGGCGGTCAATTCCTATTGGTTGATTTGTCACCTCCATCCTCTCCTTAGTCCTATATAAACTCACTAACTAGGTTATATTTTTCATCTTGAAATCTCTTAATACAATTATGTCATCCTGACATTGCATATCTCTCACAGTTGCTAGTTTGCATTTTTTTATGTTTTTCTAGTTTACGTAGCTTTGAATTTTTCTTATAAAGTTCCTTGGGTTATTCAATCTATTTCAAATTTCTAAGAATATGTATATTCATATACATACATACATATATATATACATATACATATACATATGTATATATGTATGTATATATGTCTACATACATACATGCATACATACATACATACATATATACATACATATATGCATACTTACATATATATATGGGTAAAAGCACAAAGCTGTGTCACACTTTCAGCCAACTTATCATCACAACTGAATTTAAGTATTTCTAACTGAAAATCAATTTTGGTCAAACATATGATCTAGTAAGATTCATTCTAGCTAAGTTAGATGCTTCCACAACTTTTTCAACTAAAATTGTTGGCTAAAAATGTATGGAGCATCATTTTGAGTCCAATTTACCAAAAAATTAAATTATTTGAAAATCTTGAAGTTTTAATAACTCTTGCTAGTGTAAACAACATTTTTTTTTAAATATAAAAATACCCTTTTGTAGATCCATAAGTGTAGTTTTCAAAAATATATTTATTTTAATAGTTTAATTATTTTTTATATTTTATATTTTATTTTTACTAAAAGTAGGTTTTCAGCACAAAATATAAGGTTGATTACTATGCCAAGGAAAAATACTAAAACTTATTAAAAAAAATTGAAAAAAATATGATGCACTAGATAAAAGAATCTAGTTTAAGATGGTATAATCTTGTTTCCATTTTAGATAAATATTTAATATGAAAGTTTACATTCGATGAAAATAGTTATTTTTTTATTCACACACATTTTAATATTTATTTAAAAATATATATTTATCAAAATTGGAAAAAAATAAAATTTCAAGTTATAAATACACACAAAAAATTTGGAAGAAAAAAAAAATTTACTATAAAAAGTTTGATGTCCCATGCAACTTCATTTTTCAACATTTTATTAGCAACTAAATTATAGTTTTAATTTATTAAAAACTAGTTTAAAATAATTTTTTATATTGTTTTAAAAAATACAAACATAAAATATACTAAAAAATACATATTTTACTAGTTTACATCATTTCAAAATTCAAAACATATATGCCACTTTTTAGTGATTCAAGTTTAAAAATTGGATCAACATTGGTCGTTTCCTTTATAAAGTGTGACACAGCTTTGTGCTTTTACCCATATATATTGATTAGTATGATTTTTTTAGACTAAATCATTTTTATAAATGTAGGTAATTGTTTTGTTTAAAAAAAACATTTTAAAGTCTTATTGGGAGGTTATTCCCCTCCCAAGGGGCTCGTTGACCCAATGGGGCTACAATTCTCTTGGGTTGCACACCCCCCTCCCCCCTCGGCCCATGGGCAGCCTCACATGTCAACCCATGGTTGGCCAAGCGTCGACTATATTCATTTCAATTTTTTAAAATTTATTTAACTTTAAATCTATATATATATTAATTTTAAATGTTTACTATTTATTGTTTATATTTTAATAAATAATTATATAAGACGAGCCTAGTTTTTGGTTAAAACTTGGGTATAGTTTATAGTTCATTTGTTGGCATTATCATGAACTTTAGTCGTCCAATGTTAATATTTTGTATAATGTTTCCCTAAAACTGCTGACAATGGGTTTATCCTATCCTTGTAAAATTTCAATGACATTAACATATTATGTAGATTATCTATATTAATTTTACATGTGATTGATGAATGTTCTCTAAGGTTATTTTAGATATGCAATTATTATGCGTACTGACATTGCCATGTAGGGCACAATTGGTGGATGCTAAGTTGGGAAAGGAAACTGACAAATGATCATGTATGGGAATCATTCAAAGGAGTCAACTGAAGAGTGATGACGAAAAATTTCCCATGGAAAAAAAATGTAACCACCTTGCATCTTTGGCATTGAGCAATCACGGGCGTTACTGTAGCATTGAGTCCACGTTTGGGCATGCATGTCTAACTGGATTCCATGTAGGTGTAACTGCTTTGCCACTATTTTTCTACTTTCCCTAAATTACGTCATCCTAGTTAGTAGGAATTGACCGCCCTATTTAGCTAGTTGAATAAATATGGATTTGAATCTCCTTTTGGGGGAGTTTGGCCCTTAGTTATTGATTGTTGAAAGATGATATTGATGTATTGAGCTTTTTCTATTTTTCTATACAACCATGTTGATTACTCTGTTTTACATAATTTTCAATGAATGAGATGATATTTTGAATTTGAATATTTGAGCTTGTATTAGTTTAGTGGATACTCATCCAAGGGGGACCACTTGGTGAGTAATCCTTTCCTTAGAGTAATTAGCTTAGTGTTAATTTTTGTACATAGTTTGAAATCTGGTATTGACCGTTCTTGCAACCACTAGAAGTCCATTATGTGTTTGTT
This sequence comes from Sequoia sempervirens, assembly GCA_007258455.2. Taxonomy (NCBI): domain Eukaryota; kingdom Viridiplantae; phylum Streptophyta; class Pinopsida; order Cupressales; family Cupressaceae; genus Sequoia; species Sequoia sempervirens. The sequence continues at coordinate 73,875,356 of VDFB02000363.1, forward strand.
GTAATGCCCGCTGTGCAAACCCCAGAGAACAAACATTGCAAATAATTTTTTTTAAATAACATAAAGTAACCATGCACCCGAACATTAATTACATTTACATTGCACATTAACAACTAAGTGTTACATTCTCTAGGGCACGCGAGGTTACATCGCAACACAACTAAAACAAAAGTAAAATATAATTATTAAACAACTTGACCAATTTATATTACAATAATCATTAATAACAATACATCCATAAACCAAGAGTGAAAGTATCACTACATCCCATATTACAATCATATAGAATCTCATCCAATAATGTTACAAAGGATCCTAACTATTACATCATCATATAAACATAAGATTACATGCTCTCAATAATGAGTTACAATACATTTCCCATACATGTGGGATGATATAAAGTACAATAATATTAGAATTACAAATGATCCACTGGAACAAACTCCAACTGAAGGAATGTTGCAAACAAAGAATGCTAATGGGGAACCCAACGGGTGTGAAGCACATTCCACCCAACCATGTGAATTATGAATAACTCACCGCCCGTGCTCAGAGGTGACAAGGAAGTTAACTCGACCATGATTGTCAAACCAACTCCATGAACAACATAGTACAAATACAATTACAACACAAGGTTACAATGACATAGACCACAACATTCATGGGTCAAGAAATAAGATAAAGATAAGAAACTTGCCACAATTAATCAAAGTAATGACAATTAAACAAGTCCAAAGAACATTCATAAATCATTCTCAAGAGAATCTAAAACACATTAAGCATAAAACTTCCAAAACACATTTCCAGAGGCAATAAGCAACAAAGCAAACAGGTGTCTAGTGGAGAGTGTCATCGCATAGCTCTCATGGGATCTCTTGGTCCTTCCTCCAACTGAGGTGCTGGCCCCCCACGAAAAGCCACTCTCCCTAAGACCCCTAACATAAAACAAATCTAGGCAAGGGTTGTACTTAACAGATAAAGCACATAACTCAAAACCAAGCCACGTGAGGCATAACTCATCTCGTGATAATTCATAACAAAATTCAACAACCCGTGCAACCCTTCCATCATAAAACCAATAAGTTTCAACTCCAAAAGTGTAATCAAGATGAGGATAACATTCAAGATTTAAAAATGCCTCTAGAAAGCAAGACAACAGGGTTCCAACATGGACAACACTAAACGATAACATAACGTAAAAGAAAACTCAAAATATATTTTGCAAGTTTGTACTATTAAATTTAATTCCATTCCCAATTAAATAATTATTTTCACCAAATGACTGATCATTACAAAAAGAATATCAGATTCCAATCATCAAATATAACGAAATGCAATTTTCTTGATATAATCCACAAACAACAAATTAAGGAAAAAAATTTGTTTAAAATTATTTAAAATAATGCCCTATATATATGTATATATAACATTATTTAACCTTTTAAAATAAATTACATTTTAAAATAAAAATAAATTTAAATAAAATAATTACAATTACATTTTAAATAAAATAAATTATAATTATAATATTTAATAAATAAAAATAATATTAAATAAAATAATTATAATTACATTTTAATTTAAAATAAATTATAATTATAATATTTAATAAAATATATAAAAACTCTCATAAATATAATGGAAAAGATTGTCCCTTACATTATTGCGTATGACTGTTGTGCCCAGTACCAGGGAATGTGAAGTGGGGGTATGGCCATCGCCGTCCCTCCCAACTCCTCCAAAAAATTACTTTTAAAGATTTTTTAAAACAAAGATTTCATTCCATTTTTTTTATATGTAATTTTTAAACTTAGAATAAATGCTAGAGGTATGGCGTGCATAGATACGACCGTCATTTCGACTTGTGTACCACTCTTTGATTTGATCAATACAATCAAAAATATAAAATGAGTAAATTTATATAAATATTATTATATATATGTATATATATATATATATATATATATATATATATATATATATATATATATATATATATATATATATATATATATATATATATAAGTATATATATATTACAATAAGACAATCTAGGTATAAATTTCTCTATGATAACAACAGAAGATAACTTTCTCTGTTTTCAAAATTATAATCAGCCAATGATACCGATATATATAAGAATATATCTCTATATATATATATTCAATTGAAAACAATTCATTAATGCAAGAACAATTTTACCCATATCAACATAGGCAGAGAAAATATAGATTATATTCACAAATCACAATAATATCCTCATGTTGATTTGTTTTCAAGTAACATTAATTTTCTAACAAAATCTTCTTTTCTATCAAATGATCCAACTTATTTATTCAATTGTTTGTTTATTTTCCTTTGAATTGGAGAATTAAAAGAGAAACAAGAGGAACCTAGAGTCCTACACAATGGAATTTTGGCGAAGCTTGCTTGATTCTACCAGTCTCTTCGAACAACTTTTCGTTCCTTCTTCGAAATCACCTCTCTAGAATTCCGTGCCCAAATTCGAATCCAATCCTTGTTCAGAAGACTCTCCAGAATAACACCAGAAAAAGATTGACAATCCTTTTCTAAAACTCTCCTCAAAATATAGCAAACAAAAGAATGAAATTATCTTTTTCCCAAACTCTAGAAGATTCAAAAATACATAACCATTAACTTGTGCAACTTCTGTCTCAATAATCCTCTGTGTGTAAAAAAAACTCCCAAAAAATTCAATTAAATAAAAGATAATACCATTCCATTGCAAAAGCTCTAAAAATCATTAACAAAAGAAATTATATCTTTGAAAGCAAGCTTTTCAGTCAAATCTTAATTCTCATTCGTTCTTTTATCTTTTTATGTTCTTTTATTTATTTATTTTTCTATTCTTCAATATTTTTTTTGTTTTAATTTCTATTTTTACAACTTTACTTGCAAATCACATTATCTAATTTATTTAAATAATTTATTTTAATAATTATCCTCAACAAGATAATTAATTAAAATAACAAAACACAGTTTAATCTTTAATTAACATTTAATAAAATACATGACTTTTAAAAATAAATAAAACATTTAAATATTTAAATACAATTGAATCTAACATTTTAATAAATAATATTACCCTTATTTAATTAATTCCATCACAACTTATAAAATACCAACATAAATAATGTACGACAAAACACAAACAACAACCACAAAGAATGACAATTACAAGAACACACAAAACCATTTAAACAATACGGTCTAACATCATGGGACGAGATGACTTCATTGTCATCTTTGTTTCAACATTATACCATTGGATTATTGGTGCTCGCCCTGTCCTACCAAAGCAGGTGGAATTGAGACTATGTACCTGCAATCCCTACATACAAACGAAGTCATGTACATGTGCATACATATATAAAATCAAAGCATTGTATTGTGAGAAGGAATCGTAGTGTAGCAGGGCACCCGTGAACGAGTGGTGCTACACTGTCCTTCATCACATCTATCCAAACAATATAATATAACCTATAAATTACTCATTTCTAAACTAACGAATCATATCATAACATAATTTACTAAATTAATGCATCACAATGTTACTGAAATCAAACTAATATCACCAACCACAATATCATATCAATAACCATGTCCTCAAATGTATAGGCATAAACAACAAGGTCTACTAACCAAACCAAACAATAACAGTCTCATCACAATATCAAAGTACCAAATCAAAACATAGAAAAAACAAATCTAAACAGTAACAGGAGGGGTACTACATTTGTTCTTATAGCCAAAGAAGACATAGTAGTTTCATGTATGTTCACCTAGTTCTTTATTCTTGTTATGCATCTCAGTTTAGCATATAGTCGTTGGTTAATGCTTAGCTTTTTTTTATTTCCTTCCTGCAATTTACTTTCATTATTGTGTGTTTCTTAGCCATAGATTAAAGATGGCTACTCAGGAGTTCCTAGTGCACATAGAGTGTTGACCCATTTCAAGTCTATATCCCTGGGTTGACAAGTTAAATGCACCTCCACGATGGTCAAATAGCTATTCAGGTTAGATGTCCAGTCTCTAAATTATGGCTATAGAAGCCTAGTTAGGAGATCCTTGTAGGATGCTGGCAATATATATATATATATATATTTACATATATATAATATATTTAAGTATATAATATTATATAAATATATATTTATATATTCATATAATATCATGTACTCATACAATTATACACAATTAAATTATTTATATTATATTATATACATATATGCCAATGTATATAGGTGTAAGAGAGGGGGACCAACCACACCAAGGCCCTAGGTCACATAGAGCCAAGAGCGAAGGAATTCCCTAAATTAACTCACTCTAAAGGATGTCTTGGGGTGAGGATAGAGAATGAAGAGCAATATGTAGTATCTCTGTCACTCTACAAACCTGAACTTTAGGTTTAGGCTAGGAAAGCTGGTTTTTAGAGTTAGTATTGCACCTTATACAACTCTCTATTTGAGAACAACAATGCAGTTATGGGATGACAGTGCAACATGCGAGTGTCTCTTTGGCATGCTGGTGTCTATACAACCCAAAAACATGAAGTACAATAAAAACTACTTAAAAACTTATTGACAACCTAGCTAGTTGATTTTGACAGGAAGAACAAAATGAGAAAGTACAAAAATTAAAGATGGAGATGATGAAGCAAGTAGATAAGATATTGGGTGACAAAGATTATCTCACAAAGCACCTATTCGCTAGATAGCTCCATGTGTACGTCCACCTACACACAAACAAGAAGGGGAAAATTGTTGGGGTTGTATAGGGGCCTGTCTCAGTTAGACCCTCATTTTGGTGTTTCCACCTCCATGGATAGCCAACAAGCAAAAAAGTAGAAAATGTGATAAAGAAGATAGAAAGAAGTGCAATGAACACTATAAAAGAAAAAAGCTACTATATCAAATCAAAAAGGAGAGGAATGAAGTCCAAAAATATCACTAGCCAATGGAGGGAGAATGCAAGGTATGGACTTGGAAAAGTCACCACATCCACAATGGTGATGCAGGGAGGTCTCGCAAGACTCCAAGCCCACAACTTCTTGATGAGGGCGTAGCCCAAGACTTAGAAAATAACCCACAAACAAGAGAATAATTTTATTATTCAGAAAATGGAGATTCTTACATGCAGAGGATCTCAAATCCCCAAGTCTACAACACATGCAAGTTATAGAAAGCTACATAATAACCCTTTCGCAATATGCGAGCTTGTCCCAAAAAAGTTACCCAAAAATTTGAAACCCGCCCATAAATAGAGCTCCTCTTTAGTTTGGAGCCGAAACAACATTCAAATTTGAGTTTAGGTGGTTTGGCACTAAAAATTTACAACATGAAGTTTAAATTTCAAAAGAGCATTTGCAATTGTATCTTCTAGAAAGTGCGCCAACTTCCCGGGGCCATAACTTTTGATCCGGGACTCCGATTCGTGAACCGTTTGAACCGTTGGAAAGGTCACGAAGTCAATAACGTGCTTAAAATGAACTACACTGATTTCAGAAAGTTTTAGGGCTGATCCAAGAACTCTAATTACCTCAAATCTAACTTAAAATATTTTCAGGTGCAAATCTGGGAAACTAAAACTGCAATATCTTTCCACCTAGGAATAGAAAATAAAAACCGTAAATTGGGAATTTCATTATGACAAAAAGGGTATCCAAAAATGTAAAAACATCTAAAAACTGAGAAACTTGAAATATAACTATTGTTGGGTGATGCAAGATTGCCCTTACACCATTGGATGCTCCTGCATCACTTCTATGGCTACCTCACACTTGCAATGTGGAGTTGATGGAGTGTCAATGTTGTTGCAATGCTCAAAAGTAGAGTGCTAGAATGTTGGAGTTAATGAGAATTTTCTTGAGAGATCGAATGTGAATGTCTAGAGGATGGAATGAATGAATGGAGAATTTTTTTGAAGATGGGATGAGAAGAATCTATCATTTTCAAGCTAGTTGGTCGAAGAGGGATGTTATAATTTTTCCCCAATCGGTTGTGTAGTGCCTCTTCCAACTTCATATGTAGGAATCCGTCAAGGATGACAGTGCACCACTTGGAAATCTACGTGCTACGTGTGCATCCCTAACAAATATTCTCTCACCGACACAGGATAAATGCCGAGTGGATGCATTCTGGATGGGTGATGTGGAATTTTTCCTTTGAATTTGATTTTCTAAGGTAAGGGTATGTGAAAGGGGAATTTGTACAAGGGGTACAAATATTCTCCTATACAATAGGTATATATATTTATTTATTTAATGTTGTATAATTTTTTTAAGGCTTTTCTCTACTCCAATTTGTAGAATTATTTTTTTAATTTGAATATAATTTAAATTTATACTTTACATGCCAAATTAATTTGAAATAAAATATCATTTCCAAAATTTCATAAAACTCAACAATTGAAAAGTAAATGAATTAAATGCTTTCTAGATGGTTATTTTCCATTTAATACTTTTTCCCAAAAGTATGAGTATGGTTCTCATGTTGTCTGTATTCAATCATAATAGTTCATGTGGCACTTGGAAAGAAATAAACATTGATTTATCTCTTATGGATAAGATAACAAAATTGTACCATCTAATTTATGTCCTTCACTAATTATTGTCTACATGCAATTTTCTAACTTTCATTAAAAATTACAACGATGCATTATAACGAAGTATCCTTATATCACCTTCCTTGCAAGTATGTAGTAACAAGTATTAATCAACTTTATTTTCTTGTTTTACACCATATACTTATTTACACAATTACACACATTTCACAACAAAACTCATGTAAAATTAAATCTTTCCAGGACCCACATGTAATACCCCTCCGTGTCGATTGTTCGGGACTTTTGTGTGTGCTTCATTGATTACTATGTTATTTAATTGTGTGGAAAATATCTTATGTTAGAAATCATGTTTTAAATAACTAATTAAATCATAAGTAATTTGCAAGGTTATTTAAAATATGATTAGAAATATAAAAAAAATAATAATCAATTAAATTAAATCAAATGATTTAGAGAAAATGATCAAATTAAACTAATTCGTTAAAAAGTAAAAGTTATAATATTAGATAAATTTGATTTAAATTGTTAAATTGAAATTAATAGTAATTATGAACAAAATAATCTTCAAAAGATAATTATTATAATAAGAAATTTATTTGGAAAAGGAGATAGGAAGCTGAAGGGTTTTTTAAACAAGAAAAAATTGGAAAAAGAATTGTTTGTTGCTAAACAAATAAATAAATGATTGTGGAAATCGAACGGTTCTCCGAGGGGAGTGGGAAGGACACCATGAAACAATTATAAACAAGAATTATGCATTAAGTCAGGGGGTGCAAAATCTGGAATACCAACGATCACATTCATGAATGGTAACTGGAGATGGAGGAAGGAAGGCGTAAAACAGATCTCTTTTCTCTATCTAAAAGTTCGAGGGGCATGTGCAAGTTTAACAGTCATGGGATTCCAATATGGTAAAAGTAGAGGCATGGAATGGGGAACAAATACTTGGTGGGGAAATGCCTGGTCCTCACTATTGACTAACGCTATTCTGCTATCAATATACGTGATAACGACAATAGGTTGCAAATGCTCGGTATGTGCTTGTTACATTCTTGTTTAATTTTGTGTTGAAAAGAAAGGTTGATCCATTTGATAGATTCTTAGAGATGCTCAGTTTTGATGCCTTAGATCGTATTATTGGGTTTAGAAATATGAAGTTCCATAAAGAGGAAAAATGAGATTGCTTCGATTTATGTTGTCATTGAATCTTGTGAGTCATTGTCTGAGTCTTCAATTTGGAGCATAGAAATCAGGCTTAGCTCTACACTTTAAACCTGGTTGTTCGCATGGTCTTATGATATAAATGGCTTGATGTTCAATCCGTTTGAAGTAAATCACGAGTCTAAAGGTTTCAATGAATTCTGCCCCTTTAAGGGTGAATGTTGCCCCTCAGATCGAGATAGTAATCCTGTTGTTTCACAAGCCCATACTCTTGTCTTTAATCATTCCATTTAATCCTCTTAAGTAAAGAATTGCGAGTAGCAGTTGGTGTCCATGTTTTAGCACCTTTATTAAGTCTGTTTGGCCATTACCTCGTGTCACGTTTGTGATGGTAAACCAAGCGAATACTCCCTCTCAATCTTCTGTTCTCATATATTTTGGTTACTTCTAATCTTGTAGATTTTATGATAAATTGGTTTTAGAATAAAAATACATTTTGTACAAATCTTTCATCATGCAGTTCTCTGACCTCGTTCCTTCGAGGCACTCTATCAAACAATTCAAGTGCCTCATCTTTGTGCATTTTGCACCTCACCTGTCTCTTTCCCGACAGTCTTGGGGAAAGCAATTGGGATTGATATTAATTCAAGTAGATGGTGTTATCTCCAATTCCAGTATTCACTTCCTAATATTCTTGGCAACCTGTCGCAGCACTTGATCATGGTAGGTTCTATAGATTTAATTAAACTCTCTGCTTTTCGTATTATCAAACCCCAAATGCTAGCCGCAAGACTTAAGGAAAATGGTTTCTCACATTTTTTGCAACCATAACCATCTCAAACTTGAAGGAAACTTGGTGCGTGTGTCTTCTCTGATGCTGTCAATGAGCAGATTGTTCAAGTGAAGAAATTGAGGACCAATGAGCAGATTATTTAATTCTCTTGGTCTGCGCAATGTTGCGAGCCTTTGCCAATTACCTCCGTCCAGTCGAAGCTGAGGGAAATTGATGTTATAGGATACAGTGTTTAGTTGAGCTCCTTCACATAGTCTGGTAATCTATATTTATTTTAATCTCCCTGATACCGTTGGCAACCTATCACTGCTGCAGCATTTATACTTAGGAGAGTGTATAGATTTAAATAACCTCCCTGAAACCACTGTCAATTTGTCTCAGCCGCAGCTTTTAGACTTGCATGGGTGTAGAAATTAAATAATCTCTCTGATTTTCATTGTCAGCCTATCTCAGTTACAACATTTAGAATTGAGACATTGTTCAGCATTAAACAGCCTTCTTGAAACCATTGGCAACCCTTCACAGCTGCGACTTTTCATCTTGCTAAGGTATAGTAAATTTAATATCTCTTTGGTTTCATTGTTAAACTGTTAGTGGCGTACTTGGTCTTGGTAGGGTGTATAGGTTTAAATGGTCCCTCTCTTAATTGTTTGAATTAATAATGCTTATAAGCCCGATTCTCCTGCTTGGTAGAAGATGGTTCACTCTGACCGTTTATTGCATTCCAACACTCAAATATTCTTAAATGACTGATCAACGCATCCTTCTCCTTAATCTTCGAATGGTTTACATGTTAAGCTCAAAACATGTTCTTAGATTTAGTGGCTTGACTGCGGTTCTCATGCTATCTGTAATCTTTGATTCTCGGTGGAAATTTTAGCAGAACCCAATCATAGTTTCGCAGTCATAACACTTTGTTTAGTATACCATAAGTTTTACGATCCCGGTTCATATTAACAACCCCTAGTAGGTCCGGGACTCGCTAATTGTTAAATGAAAATTATTATATGGATTATGTTAAATCAATATAGGCGTAGTCATTGACTATTTCCGTGTGCTAAAATTTAGTAAACATGCATAGATCAGCATTCAATTGGATTGATGATTATGTATTTAGCATTGTAAGAGCTTTTGTTTATTTGGGCCATGTTAGCATGATTTTAGAGTCAAAATTTAATGCTAGGGCTTTGTGGTAAATGTCTCTTTAATATTGGAGCTACCTTGGGATATCATTTCACAATTGTTAATTTAATCAAATAAGAAAACTATTTCATTTTGTCCCATTTTCAATCTTTCATGGAGTTCTTGGTCAAAGTATTATTGCTTCCAAGCATATTGTTATAGGTTGAATTTGTGGGTTGATTTTATTATATGAAGTCAAAGAAGAATTTATTTGGTAAATAAAATAGAGTAGAATATATAGATTGTTGAAATCCTTATAATTCTAATTGTTGAATATCGTATTTGTACTGAACTCTTAAATAATACAATTGTGTATCTTTTACCATATGTTCTTTTAGAATATTATTAATCATGGTATCTAAGTTAGAATGGAAAGGTAGGTTAAAGGTTTTAACTTGGGATTTATTTAAATGAAAAATTTAAAATATGGAGTATATATTGACCCTTTCTTATATGTTCTCTTATTTGGCGATTTAATTTTTATAGTACTAAATTTCGTGATATCTTTTAATTCTTCTATATTCCTTTTAGTTTAAGAATTAAATAAATCTTATCTTAATATCTAACTCCTTGCATCTTATAGAAATTTATTAGGAATAATGATTCTTTTAGTTGTATATTCTAATTAAGTAATTGTTGAGTATCATGTAATGGGTGTTTGTAGTGAAATTTTATTCAATTGTGTATCCTTGGCCATGATTAAGTATTATAGTAAACACTATTTGACTTCATTATGGTAGTTTTATAAATTTGAATCAACGAAATAAAATTATTCCTTGAACTGAGTTCTCATCCTTAATCATTTCATTTGGATTATTAGCTAGTGGATCACTTTATGTCAATTTAGGTGTCTAACCGATGAGATTCTTATATGGATGGTTAATTAGAACTTCAGATTTTAATTGGCCTGTTTGTTGAGAAGATTGATTTTGGTTCTGATTGATAATGAGTATAGATAATTGTTGTTGTTGCCATGTTTTCTGATTTTTAGGATGGTGATTTACGTACCAATCTAAGGGATTCTTGCGAGGAGAAAATTGAGGTCTCCCGTGGAATACCTAGTTGGTGGCTTTTGGTTTTATTAAGTGATTTTGTTTAAAGGTTGATTTTCTTTTGCGTTTCCCTATTTGAGGTGACACCATTGTTGATTTGTGGATGGGCTTTGATGAAACTCACTTTGTGTAGCTTTTCGGAGTTAATCTCTTATTGGAGGGAAATTTTATCCTTGTGTTGGATTTGTTGGGGAAAGGCTTGTGTTGCTTCATTTTACCCTTGATTGTGGGTTTTTCATTCTTTTTGGCTTCCAGAGGCTTGAGATGATTGTCAGTTGATGTTTTCTCTCTTTATGTGCCCTTGATGTGGCAGGTGTTTTGATTTCATGATTTTGGAAAGGGTTGTACGGGAATTGTTGAAACTTGATTATGTATTTATAGCGAGATGGATAATGCCTCGCATGCTTTTATGTTGTGATTCTTTGTTCAAATTATGATGGTACAACCCTTGATTTTTATGTTTTTGGTGGGTCTCTAGGGAGAGTGGCTCCTCGTGGGGGCCGGCGCCCCGTTTAAGGGGAAGAGCTCAGGATAACCCACGAGTGAGTTAGTAAATAAGTGAAAACCTAATAATTAACTTAGGTGGGTTGGGTAGTAATATCATTGCAAGATTTTAAAAATGGATGCCTCGTCTTCATTAGTGCTTCCACAGACTAATGGAAGGCTGAGAAGGCCGTGGTTGGCAAGGTCGTGACCTCGTCCTCACGAGAGGTCTACGGCTCCGCATGAGTCACCCTATGGACCGGCGCCTCCAGTTGGGAGGAAGAGCACAGGACAACCATAGATGGGATCGGCGCCTCCATCTGGGAGGAAGAGCACAGGACAGCCCATGTAGGACTATGCGATGACACTCTCCCCTAGTTGCCCATGTGTTTACTTTATTGTGCTCCTCTGGAAGTGTGTTATGGGAGATTGGTTAAGTTGGTTGTTTATATTGACTTAAAGCGATTTATGATTATTGTCTTAACACATCTTTGGTGTACTCCATGGTTTTGGATGATCTCATTGATATTAATGATTTGTACTCTTTTGGTATTGTGATATGATGTTATTGTATTGTGTAATTGCAAATTAGAATTGTATTATGTTTATTAATTTCAGTTTGACTTGGAAGCGTTTCGTGATCATCCTTTGATTATTTGTTTATTGGTCATTACTTTAATTTATGTGATGGGATTTATGATTTTAAGTTAGTATGTTAATCCTTGAGTTTTATGATACTTTTGAATGTTGTTGAGTCTTGTGGTTTCCTGTTTGGATGTTCTTGGTTGAGGACTCTTTCTTGTTAGCTCCTAGCATGGGGGGTGGGTCTTCGGACTCACATGGTCGGGTGGAACGTGCTAAGCACCCCATTGGGTCCCCAGTCGAGGATCGAGAGGTGCGGATTGATGCTGCTACGACAACTCCAGAGTTGTATTTATATTGGAGCCAGTTATGATATTTTGTATCGTGTTATCTTATGTATGGTTTCCATTTATGACTGGAAACACTTTTGTATCATCGTACATCTTGAACATTGTATTGTAATGTAGCGATAATTCTTGCGTGGATATGGGCTATGGTAGTTGTTATTTAATTTGTTAAGTTAATCATGCATATGTTGTATATATAGATGGTTTCTTATCAATGTTTATCATGTATGTATTACATTTGTTAATGTTTACTTTGTTATGAATTATATCTTTGGCTTTTATTCTTTATTGTCATTGTGGGGATCTAAGTCGCGTAATGACTCCTCGTGTACCCCAAAGGATGTATGTGCTAATGAATATATTTAGATGAAATTTATGTTATGTCTTAGTGTGTATCACATGTATGTTATGTTTATTTTAAAAAAAAAATTGTGCAGTAATTATGGTTTAATTGTCCTTTGGGGTTCGCACGGTGGGGCGTTACACCACACACATCCTTTTTGTGTGACTTGTTGAACTTCCAAATAGTTTCCAACTTTGACATAAAACCTTGTAAGAGCAACAACAAGAAAAGTCCATATGGGGAAATGGGATCTCCACCCAACCATAGGGTTGTAAATTCAACCCACCACCAAGCTAGGGGCCATGTAGACTTTCCAAGAACACTCCCACAAACTCCAAAATTTCCTAGTCAACATTTGTCACATAGATTTTGCAGCCAATAAACACCACGTAACATTCACACTATTAATCTTTGCACATTACAATAATTTTCTTTTGCATACTTTTATTCCTTCACCTTATACACATAAACAATTATTTATGAACAAACTTAGAAAAGGTAGATGCTCATACACAAAATTTAAACTCCACACACAATTCATAAATAAAGAATCACAAAGGATTCACCAATTATTTTCCCATAGATTTCACAATCATAAAACATAATTCTAAGCATTCATTTACACAAAAAAAAAAAATTTAACTAGAGGGTTAGATCCTACCATGAGATTTTCTATCCAAATTGATGAAGACTCCCCTCAAGCCCTCCCTTCTATCTTTCCTTTCTCTATCCTTCCTCTCTTCCTTACTCCACCTAGAATTTGATTCTAGGGTGATCCCATAATACTGGTTTACAATTTCTGGCCAAACTGGACATTGAACTATTTTTTTTTAACTAAATCTTCACTTTCGGGCACCTATAGTGGCTAAATCGTGAGGAATTTGAAGATGATGCAAACTAGTGATGACATTTTGTCTGTAGATTCTAAATATATCTTTTTCAAAAAAATTGGAATCAGATTGTAGTTCTTTTTCCATCTCCTTCGAAAAATATTTTTTAACAGTAAACACCATTTTTAAAGAGTAACGTTATTGGCTAATACATAACTTCTTTTCTACAAAGGATAAAATTCTTTTTTTTTGAATTCAGATTCATAACTATGATATCTAGTGCATAGAATTGGTTTCATAGCTTTTCATTGAATATTTTTTTCTTAATTAATTATCAAATCAAACTAGTTACAATTTAGACATGATTTACTAGCTAAAGAATAACTTTTTTTGTATGTATTGAAATTCAATTTTAATTTTTTTGTTGGATTAGGAACATCAATATCTAGTGAAATGATAATTTTTAATTTTTTCTTTTGATAATATTCTATTTTTCCACATGTGAATAACAAAGAGCTTGATTTTGGTGAAAAACCTACATTCACAAGAAATAAAAAATAAATGTAATAATCAAATTAAATTAATTAAAAATTATACTTTTTGGGAAGCTTATAATAAGGAATACATACAAAAAGTAAATTTTAAATGAATTCATTTGATCCCCCAAAAGGAAAATCAAAAGTGGTTTTTTCTCAGCATTTTGATAGGTGTAAAGGAGACTCCATTATAGGTATGGTTTAAAACTAGCAGGGTTATATCCAAGGGGGTTTGATCTAAGGTGGTTTGATAAAACCATCTTCAATTGAAATCATTTAAATGGAACTTTCTAAGGATTAAATCATTATATTTTTTAAAAATATGTGATTTGGGGAAAAACCAGGATTTCTCAAAAAGTGTAAACCACTATTGTGGGATCACCCTCTACCAAATGAAAATCCTAAAAGAAAATCAAGAAAAATTTAAGAGGAAAAGTCCCCTTCTCCACTCAAGGAAAACTAATAAATAGAGAGAGAAAAATAAACTAGCTCTCCTAACTACCTAAACCAACCAACCAACTCCAACTTTCACCACATTTTAAAAGAAATGAGAAATTTAAGAGGTTTTTCAGCACTAATAAAAGTATTCTCTAGGTTAAAAGAACCCTAATACATATATATCTATTACCTTGGGACAATTTATGACTATTAAAACATAATTTAAATCACATAAATAGCTTTATAAATCATAAAAGAATAAACATACCAAGAGACAACCCAATAAAAGTAATTTTTTTTTTCACATATACACATGATCACACAACACATTAAAAAATATTTCACAACATCATATCTCATGACCTTATTTCACTATATGAGATAAGGTTGATATTTCACAGGGATAAACAATGAAAGTAGCTATGTGACCCCTAACCACCATTGACAAAATTTACATATTCACGCAACAAAAATCTGTCAGTACATCTGATGAATAATAATAGCCAAATAATAAGGAATACATACAAAAAGTAAATTTTAAATGAATTCATTTGATCCCCCAAAAGGAAAATCAAAAGTGGTTTTTTCTCAGCATTTTGATAGGTGTAAAGGAGACTCCATTATAGGTATGGTTTAAAACTAGCAGGGTTATATCCAAGGGGGTTTGATCTAAGGTGGTTTGATAAAACCATCTTCAATTGAAATCATTTAAATGGAACTTTCTAAGGATTAAATCATTATATTTTTTAAAAATATGTGATTTGGGGAAAAACCAGGATTTCTCAAAAAGTGTAAACCACTATTGTGGGATCACCCTCTACCAAATGAAAATCCTAAAAGAAAATCAAGAAAAATTTAAGAGGAAAAGTCCCCTTCTCCACTCAAGGAAAACTAATAAATAGAGAGAGAAAAATAAACTAGCTCTCCTAACTACCTAAACCAACCAACCAACTCCAACTTTCACCACATTTTAAAAGAAATGAGAAATTTAAGAGGTTTTTCAGCACTAATAAAAGTATTCTCTAGGTTAAAAGAACCCTAATACATATATATCTATTACCTTGGGACAATTTATGACTATTAAAACATAATTTAAATCACATAAATAGCTTTATAAATCATAAAAGAATAAACATACCAAGAGACAACCCAATAAAAGTAATTTTTTTTTTCACATATACACATGATCACACAACACATTAAAAAATATTTCACAACATCATATCTCATGACCTTATTTCACTATATGAGATAAGGTTGATATTTCACAGGGATAAACAATGAAAGTAGCTATGTGACCCCTAACCACCATTGACAAAATTTACATATTCACGCAACAAAAATCTGTCAGTACATCTGATGAATAATAATAGCCAAAGCAACTATCAAAAATTAAAATACCATAAAAAATAATAATTGTTGTCTACTAGAGTTGCACCCTAACTAAGTTGTAAGATTTAACAAGTTAAGTTGTAGGACTTAGCACTCTAGAGAAAACATTGAATCACTCCTAGGCTGTGGGTCACCTAAAATTTGGAGTGAATCTCCAGATGAGGCTAGCTCCGAGATGGTTATCACCTAATACTACTAAACTTACAAGGAAAAGGGAGAAGGAGAACTCAGAAAATTAAAACTGAAAAATAAAATAAAGTGATACACCAAGCTTAATGAGAACAATAAAACTCAAAACTTCAAACACTTAGTTCAAACGTGCTGAAATTAAATTTTTCACAACTTGTTACAATATGTTTCTAGATAAATATTTCACTAAAGGGCCAAAACACAATAATTAACAAAGAAAAGATAATCTTCACAATTGAAAATCTATATGCATTCCTTAGACACAATTAATAACTTGCATAAACTTGCATTTGTAGAAAAGGTGTAACCTCATAAGACAAAGCTAGAAGGAAATTTGAAAAAATATCACAAAGAGCTTGATCAATTATTCAACATACACAAGACTTCAAGAAAAAGAGGCCAATAATTTCATCACTATAAACAACATGGTATCCTCTGTATTCCATATCCTGAGAGTTAAAAAGTATGCCAAGAAACTGTATCAGGTCTTTAAAAGTCACTAAGTACAAAAGTTGCATAATCTAAACTAACTCCAAAATGAGTCAAAATGAGAATATATCCACAACCCCAAGTAGTTGCATCAAAATAGGAACTATCAATTGACTTGGGTAGGATCCCACAAAAAAACCTAAAATTGAGCCACTAGATTCCCTCCAAAATGAATTCCAAAATATAGGAAAAGTGGGTTTGACCATGCCAAGTACTTAGCCATGAAAAACCAACCCAAGATTATTTCCAAATCCTCCAACAAGATGCATAAATGCTCCTATATGCATGGAACATGTTTCCAAATTGAAACAACTAACCCTATATGCTTGCAAATTCATAAATTCAAGCGTATTCCTCAAAAATGCTCATAAAGGCATTCACATCACCTTTTTTTTGCATTTTAAGATAGCATTTTGAGTTAAGTGATTTATAAGCTTATCACTTATTAAAATAATTTACAATTTATAAAAGACATGCAAAGAAAATACAAGGCACCATCAACATTTACACATTTGAAGGCCTCCATTTAATGAGCTTTTGACTAAGGCATAAAACATGGAGTTTTATCCCACAACCTCAATAGTTTCCATTGTATATTTTTTAAAACTATGACAAAAATGCCAAGTTTTCTATCGGCCATTAGGGTTACAAACCCTAGAACAAAATCAAAGCAAAAAATGAAACACTCAATTCATTTGTTGTTGAATCTTCTTGAAGAAGCCATGCACTGCCAATAGTGAGGGTTTCTGGAGCTTAACCATTGCAAATTTTTGAGTTTTTAGAGGCATTTCTTCTTGGAAAAAACCATGAACGAGCTGAAGGTAACCTTTTCCTATCACTTTATTGCATTTTCTAAGTATCAAATAGAAGAAATCCTTTCTTCATGGTTGCGGCCTCCTGTAGCTTCTGCATATTTCATTCAATTTTATTAAATACTCCAAGTCATGGGTATCTTTTCACTGTATTTACATCCACAAATATTAAAATGGAAAGCTCATTTTTCATCTCCTTGTTGTCAATCATTTTCTTGTATAATGGAGTGATTTATTTTTCATGGCCGCAACCATATATGCCTTAGATGTATACATGGAATTGCTTCTTTAATGGCCAATTTTCCTCTATTTATCATACAACTAGGGCCTCACCATTGAGCAGATGGATCGGTCTCTCTTCTATAGAAGAAAAACACTTGGAGTTGCACATGATTTTTAGAGAAATACTTCCCATCCCATTCTTACTATGCATTCTTAAAGGTTACTTGTTATTTTTTTCTAAAAATGCATTTATTTAATGAATAAGAATGAAGATTCTGGTTGTGGCTTTGTGTTTTCCACTCATTTCCTATAGAAAACATGTGTACTTCACTTGGCATCTGACACATAGAAACCCTCAAGGGTTTTCTTGATCGCTCATTGGGCCTTTATGATTTGTAACCCTAACCTTCAGGGTATTATGACTAATGAATTACCCTTGCTATTTCATACATTTTGTGGGAATTCCATGTATTCTTACCTGAAAACCCTTGAAGGTTTGACACATAATTTGCAAGGCCACACTTTGTTTATGTTATTAAAGTATCTCCCCTCTACTAGCATGATACCCTTTTCTTCTGGATTCTTGCTTGTATTGTGAATTAGGAATTCCTATACAACCAACTTATCTTTGAATTCATCAATTCCACCACTACCATTATGATGACGGTGTAAGAAGCTTGTGGTAAAAGATTAAGTATGACTCTTCATGGATTTTCCCTTGTATTCCATCAATGTCTACATGACATTATATGTTTTGACATGAGTACATATAGCTACTGCTTGATAGTAATATTGTTATTGAATCTTGATCTAAGTAGAAATTTTTTAAGCTTTTATCTATTTGATTCTCGCTCTTCAGCTTTGGCTATGTTCTTGTATCTCAATCTTGGAAAGCTCCTTCATTCATGCTTCATGATCCACTTGATGGAAACAACCTCTCAATTTGATGTGCTTGCTCATTGATTCACATCACTACCATAGTATCTTGATTTTTATGTACCACTATTCTATTATACATGCATCATACTTTTACTTCAGACTTATTCATATATGACTATCACATGCACTCTTTTTAGACGGTCACTCTTATGTTATTGTGCAAGTGTCATTTGATGAAACTACATCAGCATTTCCTTATCACAGTCACAAATGACTATACTTCTAATAAAACCAAGCATGGATCTTATAAAGACATACATGTGAATGTTGTATCTTCATGGAATAATGCCTATATGCATTTCTGAAAACTATTCTGACACAAAATATTGCATACACTCATTATGATTTTTCCTAAACAAGTACATGCTACTTGTGTTAGTAAAAAATATCTCACTATCACAAATGATGTGAACTTGTTTGAGTGAACCATAAAGAGATGAATTACCTAATGAGTATCTTTCAATGCCTCTTTAAAGGACAACAAGGTAGCACACTGGGCTCAACCCTTGTGGGAGCCACATTTTAACCCATGCACTGAAATTAAATGAATAAAAAAAACAATATTACTTTTTCTATACCTGCACATGAAGCAAACAAGTTAGAAAAAAAAATGTTTGATATCCTCCTTGTTTTCTTGGGTATCAAAAGTAATATTTTATTTTAATGCACATGGTTGATCAGTTTATATGTTTATGGAGGTATGTGCATATGGTGTATGTAGACTTTTCATTGCTTTAACAACATTCTTTCTCATAGATGCAGGCAACTAGGAGCAACAAGGAAGCAAAGGTTGGAAGCAGAACAAGCCGAAGACTATAGACAATGCAAGGCAACCCAACTAGAACCAATTGTTCAGGAAATGAATGGTCTTCTTTCCCTATATGTGCATGCTTTTGTTTTGATATGTATAAATGTATATTATTTTCATTCATTTACATTAAAAGAGCTAGTCTCATGACTTGTGTGAGACAATACACTTTCACAATATCAATAAAGACTATGTTTTTTGAAAATATTTATGCAATTTTCTCCTATGCTATATGCAATCACATACTATAATATGGTAGAATAGTCTTCTGATTTCTTTATGCACTTGAAATGTAATATAGCAGAAAAATATACCCATATTTTCATTTGTAAACACTTAAGCTCATCCTGCTTAAGCAAGAAACAAAAATGGCTAACATTTTTGGTGACATTTGCTATATGTTTTCCTATTAAACATTTAAGACTAGTTTCCTAGGCTATCCATTGGGCATAGGGTCACTCAGAAACTCAAAATAGATCTAAAAGAAACCTTTATTCAATGTTGTAACTCAGAAGAAATGACTCAAGACACCTTGGAAACTTATTGAAAACAAAACTCCAGAAGGGAAACTATCTAACTGTGTTGAAAAGAACTTAGGTAATTTGAAAACAAGTAAAATAAGGTGCAATAGCACTTATTGAAAGAAAAAAATCTAAACTAGCAAATGTGATATAGATCAAACCTCAAAGCATTGTTTGAGGTGTATCCCATTGACTAGGATATGAAAACTTTATCCATCCATCTTTGATAACTGGAATGCATTGTGTTCCTTGTATTCTATGATAAAAAATGAGCAACTCCAAAAGTTATCAAACTTTGTGTGCTTTCCTAGCCTACTTTTTAACTCATCCCATTGTACAACATCACCTTCCCTAAATACTCTAGGAGTTTCCTTCTTATCAAAGACTCTCTTAGTTTGGAGTTGATGATACTCCAAAGACTTCATTGCTTTGTTTCTTGTCTCTTCTAGCTCCATGAGTTGTGCATACCTAACTTCCAAGGGGCCCTACTCCTTAAAAATTTCTAGTTGATGCATAATATCAAGAGCTGGTAGCTCTACATACAAAGGAAAATTTTCCTCCTTACCATAAACTAGTACATATGGAGAATTACCGATGGACCATTTAGGAGTTATTCTATCTTCCCATAAAGTAGATTTCAGCTTGGTGTGTCAAGCTCTTTGATTATCCTCCATTATTCTTTTAATGATTCTTATCAGGTTCTTATTTTTTGGTTCAGCCAAACCATTACCTTGAGGGTAATACTTTGATGAATTATTCAAGTATATGCCATTCCTGATAGCCCAATCACTCACTATGAGTCCCACAAATTCTAAAGCATTATCTGAGATAATTGATTCATGAACCCTAAATCTACTTACTAAATCATCATAAAAGTTCAAAACAACATTCTCATTGGATTCTTTCAAATTGACTACCTCAGTCCACCTTGTAAAATAATAAGTAGCAATGAGTACCCACTTGTGACCTACACTAGAAGGTGGGTTTATGGGTCCTATAAAGTCAATGCCCCATCTTATGAAGGGTTGTTCCACTTGAATTGGCTGCAAAGGTAAAGTTGGCAACCTTCCTTTTCCTATAAAAATTGCACACTTTACACATTTCCTTGCCCATGCATGGGCATCTTTAAACATGCTTGGCCAATAGTAGCCAACTCTCATTATCTTCCATGTAGTTGTTCTTGGGGAAAAATGACCCTCTGCAGTTCCATCATGGAACTCATGAAACACTTTATCTACTTGAGCCTAATTAATACATCTTAACAACACACCATTAAGGTCTTTTCTGAAGAGAACATTATCAATTAGCACATAAGGAATAGACTGCAATCTAAAGTATCTTGTCTTTTCCTTGTCTAAACCTGGTGGAAACTCACCAGTTTGCAAGAAGTGAGTCATGTCATGAACCCAACTTGCACCTAATGCAGATGCAACATTCTAATCCTGATCATCAGTGACTAAAATAACCTTTGTTTCTATTTTCCCTTCATTTTTAGATCCTATAGCTAGCTACTCACACAATCCCTTCCCTCTTACGAGCTTAGTGACCTTAATATCTATGTCATATTCCATAACTTTCCTTATCCATCCAACCCTCTTTTCATTCATATCCTTGCTTATCAGAAACTCCTTCACACTTGGGTGGGCAACCATCAAATGTATCTTATTGTTGGAAATCAAAGGTTTATTTTTTTTGAAACTTCTAATTACAGCTAGAACATGTTTCTCCACAAATAAATACCTTTGTTCATAATCTTCCAATCCTTTGCTGAAAAAGGAAATGGGCTATTCTAAGCCCTCATTATTTTGTTGTACCAACATTGCAAAAATTGAATCAAAGCTATCAAAAGCATACAAAATGAAGCCTTTTGAAAAATCTAGGTTTATCAGTGTAGGAGCTACTACTAAAGCCTCCTTAATAGCTTCAAATTTGTGCTTGGCCTACCTAGTCCAGCTAAAGATTGCATTTTTCTCTAACATAGTAGTCAATGGTCTCAAAAGGTTTCAACATTAGGGATAAACCTTCTTAGAAAATTAATTCTGCCAAGGAAGCTTTGCAGCCCCTTTTTAAGATTGGGTAAAGGCAGCTCTAAAATGGATTTCACTCTCCCAGGATCAATGGTGATCCCCTATTTTGACACTATGTGTCCCAACAACTTGCCTTCATGAACAAAAAAGATAATCTTTTTGGGATTCAGAGATATCCCATATTCCCTACATCTTTGAAACACTTGTTTTAAATGTAGTAGATGTTCATCAACACTTTTAGAGAATACTATCACATCATCCAGATAAATGAGCACAATTATATCAATTAAACCTTGAAATTCCATGTCCATAGCCTTTTGAAAAGTGGCTCCAACATTGGACAAGCCAAAATGTATTCTCTTGTAGGCCATAGTGCTCCATTTTGTTGTAAATGTAGTCTTGTATTGGTCCTCTTCTTTGACCAATACCTGGTTATAACCAGAATAACCATTGAGCAGGGAAAAGCTCTCTAAACTAGCAACAACTTGAAGGATTTTCTCCATAGAGGGCAATAGGTAATGATTTTTCAAAGAATCCCTATTAAGATCCCTAAAATCCACACAAAGCCTAATCTCCCCATTTTTCTTTCTAACTAAAACAAGGTTAGAAACCCAGGAGGTATGTTTGATTGGAAAAATAATACCTCATTCAATTAGCTTGGTTAACTCCTTAATCATAAGAGGTTCACGTTTTTGGTTTAAAGGCCTTTGTTTCTGTCTTAAAGGCTTTGTGTTAGGTTCTTATTATATTGTATGCTAAGAAATTATAGGATCAAATCCTTTCAAATGAGAATAATCCCACGCAAAAACATCTTGAAACTCTTGGCATAAAGCAACAAAATCCTACCTATCTGATTGTGAATAGATTTTTCCTACCTTGAGGAGCTTACCTTTAAAAATATCTAGCTCTTCATAATGCTCCTCTTTAATATGAATGCTATTTTTATTGATTTTAAGTTGATCATCAGTATTGAAGATGGACTCTAAAGTAACTAGTCCCCTACGCAACTTATTATTTTTTAGTTTAATAATCCAATCCTCATATTGTTGCTTAAGTTTCCCCTGATTTACAACATAAAATTGATCTTCTTAAAGTAGGCAACTTGAAACCTTCTCATCACTTTCAAAGACTTTCAAGTGAACATTATTGTTAGGATAGAGGTCCTAACAACCACCTTAACATATTGTTGTACCTTCTCTTTTCTAATCTCATTGGGTATGTCAAACTGAGCACCAATTGCAGCTAACCTATCTATGTGCTTATTTTGACTCCTAGGGATTGAAATCAAATTAAAAGCATCAAACTTCTCTATCATATCCCATACCCTATGCTTATGAGATTTCAAAGCATCTTTTTTTTTCACATTTAATCCTCTCACCTGGTTGACAATCAATTCACTATCCCCAAATACCTGCAAGCAACTTATTTCTCTTTTCCTTGCCTATTCCAAGCCCTGAATTAGACCTTCATATTCAACAGTATTATTAGAACAAGAAAAATCAAATTTGAAAGTAGCATAATATTTATCACCTTGTGGAGACACAAAAATTGCACCTCCACCAAATCCATTTCTGCTTCTAGAGCCATCAAAGTACATTTTCCATAGCTCATCTTGCTATTGTATCTATTGTTTAGCCTTCTTTTAAAGATTTAGTATCTATGTTTTTGGTCTAATCCAGCCTCCTGAATGAGTTCATTTGGATTATCCACAATATTTTTTTCTTCCCACTCATTTAACAACACCTCTAGTACACTTTCAGCTTGCAGTTCTTGTGGAGCAGCAAGCTCACTATTTTCAAAAACAACACAATTAACATTAACCACACTTGGTACATAAGGTTCAATGTGATCCTTAGCTAGTGACTCTAATTTTATTGTCACTTTTGTCCCATACCTAGTCCTAAAAATCATATGAGACCAATTAGAGGACATATAACCTCCTATTTTTGTTGTGAAATCCCTTGACAAACACAGGGCAAAAATGGAGGTAAATCAATGGCAAAGACATCTTGAGGGATTGAAAAATTTGGACAGGCATGTAATGTGAGACCTAATTCCTTAATAATTCCCACAATGTTAACTGTTGTCCCATCTAATTGGAGTACTCATTTCTCAAGGGGCTAGTATTTCAGTCCTAATTCTATTGCAATCTTTTTTGGCGTGAATGAACTACTAGCTCCACTATCAACCATATAGTTATGTACTATATTGTCCCCTACAATCAAAGACACATAGAAAGGAGGGGGTTTGATACCCTTATCTAGCTCTTTACTTGGTTGTTTGTTGTTATCTTATGGTGTATTTGTGAAAACAACTTTAAATGGATCAACTGAAGCATCATTAGACACTCTCTTTTCAATCAGATCAGATTGTAACAATTATTTTTGGATTAGGATAGCTAAAGAGTCCCACATGGTCAATGTCACATTCATTTTTTCATATTTTCAACAATGTTGAAGGGGGTAGCAGAATTTACCTTCGGATGTGTCTTTGCAACAGTAGGTTCTATTTTCAAATGAGGTTGCTCCTTGGCAGTAACTTGTGTATTTCTTTGCAATATGTGAGGTACTTGAGATGTAGATGGTTTTGCAGTTTCTTTCCCTTTATTTGTTGACTATTCAAGCTTAAAAGCCCTTTTCTTGGCTCTTGTATTTGCTGCAATTGGAGAATCATCATTGTTTACTCCACAAAATTCTTCACCCTACCAATTTAGAAAGGTAACATCACTTGTAGATTGACTTTGTTGTTGTAGAGATCCATCATTAGGCTCATTAGGTTGTGAACCGAAACATTTTGCACCATTAATGCTTGGTTGATGAACCCATTCAAACAAGTGGCTTGATTGTGGGGCTAAATGCAAGGAAAACACCATTCATAATCTATTGCAAGGTTGTTTTAAACATGAACATGCTCCTTAAAATCACTAATTAGAGCTAGGTTATATGGCTGAAAATGTCTTGGGTTCACATTCTTCCTTGTACCTTGATAGTTGCCTTGATAAGGCTACCTATTCCCCTAATATTGTTGTCTCTGACCTTGGTTTTGTTGAAATGGTTGTATACTCTGGGACTACTACTTCTCAAGGTTCGCCAGCTTATTGCCAAAAGTTTGAAGTAAATTTTGATCTCCTGTAGCTCTTGAGCTGAACTTGGAACAAAAATTCCTTGGCTAACAGTAGGTTGGATAACATTTGGTAATGTTGGTACAACTGGTAAAGGTGCAAAAGGTGGTATTGTAAAGGAATGGTAGACTAAATATCTGGAAAAATTGGCATTGGGGGTCTAGGATCTATTCTTCCAACCTAAATAAGATCTTTTTCAGCCCTAATTGTTATGTCATATGCTTGAGGTAATGTATTCCCACCCATAGATTGGATGATGACAACAATTTTACCATGTTATGCCCTCAAATAAGATAGGAAATCATAATCAAGAGAAGGCCTTATTGTTTCAAGATTTATATACCATGTCTTCTAAAAATGAAAGTTAAAAGATGTCATTTTCTCATGGGGTGCTCTCTTAATTGTTGTTAGCTTCTCAACTAATGATAGATGGTCAGATTTATCCTAAAATTGCTTGTGTAACTTATCTCCCAATTCATCCCAAGTTGCAATAGACCCAAATTAAAAACGCTTGAACTATTGCAAAGCATTACCTTCCAATGAAGTTGCAAGTAATCTAGCAACCGCATTTTCTTAAGTTATATGATGAACCCCACACAAAGATGCTACATCTCTGATATGTTAATTAGGGGTTGTTTGATCCTCTCTTGTAAAGAAGGGAATTTTTTTTAGGGAATCCATTGGTATATCATCATGATATGCAAGGTTTAATGGACTACCTCCATCAAAATCCATAAATGGTCGATTCTTTGTCATTTAAATAGTTGGAGGTGGATTAACCTAAGCTAGAATAATAGGAATAGAAATTGTAGGTACAACTAAACTGGTTGATAATGCTAGTTTGAAACTTGGCAGAGTTGACTAAACCCTCTTTGAAATAGTTTTTCTCTTAACATACCTCCTCTGCCTACTAGGTGGAGACAACTGAAGATATTCAAATGTGTCTGAACTCCTAGTTTGTATCATTTTCATATAAATAACACAACACTAGTTTTCTTGTTCTATTCTTAGTGGAAGTCACTAGTATGCAAAGACTACCTCTTAAAGGCTTGAGAATGTTGGTTGTATATTAGAACTATTAATGAACATGTGATTAGACTTCAAAAGTCACTAAGTATAAAAGCTAAATAATTTGAACTAACTCCAAAATGAGTAAAAAATGAGAATATATCCACAACCCCAAGAAATTGCATCAAAATAGGAACTATCAACTGACTTGGGTCGGAGCCCTAAAAAAACCTAAAATTGCACAGCTAGATTCCCTCCAAAATGAATTCCAAAGTATGGGAAAAGTGGGTTTGACCATGCCAAGTACTTAGGCATGCAAAACCACCCCTAGATTCCCTCCAAATCCTCTAACAAGATGCATAAATTCTCCTATATGCATGGAACATGTCTCTAAACTAAAAAAAAATACCCCTATATGCTTGCAAATTCATAAATTCAAGCATATTCCTCAAAAATGCTCATAAAGGAATTTACATCACCTTGCTTTTGCATTTTAAGATAACATTTTGAGTTAAGTGATTTATAAGCTTATCACTTAATTAAAATACATTACAATTTATAAAAGACATGCAAAGAAAATGCAAGGCACCATCAACTCTTTTACACATTTGAAGGCCTCCATTTAATGAGCTTTTGACTAAGGCATAAAACATGGAGTTTTATCCCACAACATCAATAGTTTGCATTGTAAATTTTTTAAAACTATGACAAAAATGCCAAGTTTTCTATTAGCCACTTAGGGTTACAAACCCTAGAACAAAATCAAAGAAAAAAATAAAACACTCAATTCATTTGTTGTTGAAGCTTCTTGAAGAATCCATGCGCCACCAACAATGAGGGTTTCTAGAGCTTAACCATGGAAATTTTTTGAGTTCTTAGAGGCATTTCTTCTTGGAAAAAACCATGAACAAGTTGAAGGTAAGCTTTGAATGTCGCTTTATTTAATTTTCTAAGTATCAAATAGAAGAAATTCATTCTTCATGGTCGTGACCTCTTGTAGCTTTTGTATATTTCATTGAAGTTTATTAAAAACTCCAAGTTGTGGGTATCTTTTCTTTGTATTTACATCCACTGATATTAAAATGGAAAGCTCATTTTTCATCTCCTTGTTGTCAATCATTTGCTTGTATAATGGAGTGATTTATTTTTCATGGCCACGGCCATCTATGCCTTAGATGTATACATGGAATTGCTTCTATAATGGCCAATTTTCATATATTTATCATACAAATAGGGCCTCACCATCGAGCACATGGCTCAGTCTCTCTTCTATAGAAGAAAAACACTTGGAGTTGCACATGATTTTCAGAGAAATACTTCTCATCTTGTTCTTACTATGCATGCTTAAAGGTTGTTATTTTTTTCTGAAGAATAAATTCATTTAACAAATAAGAATGATGATTATAGCCACAACTTTGTGTTTCCCACTCATTTCCTCTAGAAAATCTATGTACTTTACTTGGCATCTCACACATAGAAACGCTCGAGGGTTTTCTTGTTCATTCACTAGGCCTTTATGATTTATAACCCTAACCTTTAGGGTATTATGACTATTGACTTACCCCTGCTATTTCATACAGTTTGTGGAAATTCCATGTATTCTTAATTGAAAACCCTCAAAGGTTTGATACAAAATTTGCAAGGCCATGCTTTGTTTTTGTTATTAAAGTATCTCCCCTTTGCTAGCATGATACCCTTGTCTTATGGATTCTTGCTTGTATTGTGAATCGGGTATGTCTATACAACCAACTTGTCTTTGAATTCATCAATTCCACCACTGCCATTA
Source organism: Sequoia sempervirens (assembly GCA_007258455.2). Lineage (NCBI taxonomy): Eukaryota > Viridiplantae > Streptophyta > Pinopsida > Cupressales > Cupressaceae > Sequoia > Sequoia sempervirens. The sequence continues at coordinate 73,903,005 of VDFB02000363.1, forward strand.
TGATGATGGTGTAAGACACTTGTGGTAAAATATTGAGTATGCCTCTTCATAGATTGTCCCTTGTATTCCATCAATGACTAAATGACTTTATATGTTTTGACATGAGTGCAAATAGCTACTGCTTGATAGTAATCTTGTTAAGAAACATTTTAAGCTTTTATCTATTTGATTCTCACTCTTCAACTTTGGTTGTGTTCTTGTATCTAAATCTTGGAAAGCTCCTTCATTCATGCTTCATGATCCACTTGATGGCAACAACCTCTCAATTTTATGTTCTTGCTCATTGATTGACATCACTACCATAGTATCTTGATTTTGATGTACCACTATTCTATTATACATGCATCATACTTTTACTTCTGTCTTATTCATATATGACTATCACATGCACCCTTTTTAGACTGTCACTAAGATAAACATGCTCTTCTTTTCCCACTGCTTTCAAAGGATTGTCACTATTATGTCATTGTGCAAGTGTCATTTAATGAAACTACATCAACATTTGTTTATCACAATCACAAATGACTGTACTTCTCATAAAACTAAGCATGGATCTTATAAACACATATACATGTGAATGTTGTATCTTCATGGAATAATGCATCTATGCATTTCCAAAAAAATTTCTGACACAAAATATTGCATACACTCTTTATTATTTTTCTTGAACAAGTACATGTTACTTGTGACAGTGACAACTATCTCACTATCATAAATGATGTGAACTTGTTTGAGTGAACCATAAAGAGATGAATTGCCCGATGAGTATCTTTCAATGCCTCTTTAAAGCACAACAAGGTAGCACGTTGGGCTCAACCCTTGTGGGAACCACATTTTAACCCACATGCTGAAATTAAATGATTCAAAACAACATTACTTTTTCTATACCTGCACATGAATCAAACAAGTTAGAAAAAAATGTGCATATGACATAGATGTTTGATATGCTCCTCGTTTTCTTGGGTATGAGAAGTAATTTTTTCTCTTAATGCATATGGTTGATCAATTTATATGTTTATGGAGGTATGTACATAGGGTGTCTATAGAATTTACATTTCTCTAACAACATTATTTCCCATAGATGCAGGAAACTAGGAGCAACAAGGAAGCAAAGGTTGGAAGCAGGACAAGCGCAAGACTAATGACAATGCAAGGCAACCCAACTAGAACCAATCATTCAGGCAATGAATGGTCTTCTTTCCCCATATGTGCTTGTTTTTTTTTTTTATGTCTATAAATGTTTATTATTTTCATTCATGTACATTAAAAGAGCCAATCTCATGACTTGTGTGAGACAATACACTTTCACAATATCAATAAAGACTATGTTTTCTGAAAAGATTTAAGCAATTTTCTCCTATGTTATATGCAATTTCATATTGTAATATGGTAGAATAGTCTTATGATTTCTTTATGCACTTGAAATGTAATATAGAAAAAAAGTGTACCCATATTTTCATTTGTAAACACTTAAGCATCCTCCTTGAGCAAGAAACAAAAATGGATAACAATAATCAACTAGGAAATCATGTACAAATGATTTAAATCAAATAACCATCATAAGTAAACATAAACATATCTAATTCTCATCTCCACAATATCTACTATCATAGCCCCTCATTGTAATCAAATAATAACTCCATATAATCAATAATAATAATTCCATCATCTAATAATATCCATGGTAATCAAAATAACCATAAGAGTATAAGAATAACATATATGTATAGGAAACAACTATCATCCATAAGGATCCTATAAAATGTCTAGACAATAAACACATGAAAATATCTAGTATGAGTCATGATAACATCAAGGGAAATAGAGTAAATCTGAAACATAGAACATTATAACACTTGTATAATGTGAAATCATAGAAGCATAAGACACATTGAACAAGAAACATGATATCATAAAGGACACATGAAGTGATCAGGATCACGAAAAGGTGGTTTCTCATAGTAGAATTAATATTAAGAGTAAGGTTGAGGCACATTTCTCAACATCCAACTTCTTCACATTTTTTGGCTCCAAGCCTCCACCACTTGTCACTTCTTTCTCCAACACCATATCACCAAAATTATTTGGAAGTTAAAGATGTAGTAATCAAATCTTTATGTAAGCATTTGATATCACTAAATCAATTTTAGATATAAAATTTCCTCTAATTGACTTGTGCATGCCAATACATTAGGGAAAATGACTCCCTAATATGGATTCTAAATCTATTTGTTACCCTTCCTTGTTGTCAAGTCCATTTCTGTGATGGCGTACTTGTCAGTATGGTTTTGTTTGGGAATTCATTATTGTAGTTAAATGATTAATTGTTTTAATATTAGTTTAAATGTTTATGTTTATGTTTATATTTATCATTTAATTTATTAATTTAAACTAAATAAGTCATTTACTTTAAAAGTGAAAGTTAATTTTACAAAATTATTTAATTAAATATAAATTGTTGATTTACTTGTGCAAACAAGAATTATGTGGAAATAGATATTTTAAGAGAACATATTTTCAACATGTTATGTATTTTGGATTTGGAGTTGAAAATGTGATTTGATGTTAAATGGGTAAGTTAGAATTGATTGATCAATTATGAATGCATAATTGACTATCAATTAAGTTTCATGATTGAGAGTTAATTAAATGCATTAAAAGCTTTTGGGGTTGCAATTTTTTGATTCATGGCAATATTCTGGAAAAAAATTCATGGCAACAATTTTTAGAATATTTTTGCATGGAAGTTGTTTTGGAAAAAAACTATTTTAGATTTTGTTTGCAAGCATTATTTGGAGCTAGATTGTTTTGGATTACTTTATCAAGATCTGGTGAACTCAAGCAGAATTGGAAGAAGCTTCAAAATTTGTTTTGAGCCAACCATTAAGCTTTAAACAGGTTTTCTTCTTTGGTTTTTAAATTCTTGTGTTTAATTCTGAAAACATAATGTTGAATTTCGTTGCTTTGTAAAGGAATTATTTTGTTGAACCTGCACAAACAATAAAGAAACAAATAAGAGGAGTATTTTATTTTTTTTTTATTTTTTTTTAAAACTGTAACCTATAGATGTACAATTCCAAATCTGAAATCTATTTTTTTTAATTTGGTTATTGATAGTTAGAGAATAATATGTTGGATTTGGAGAATTTCTTTATTATTCCTTTTATCACCATGTTGAAATTTTCACACCAACTGTGCACCCTCATATTCTACTATTTTTTCAACTAAAAGAAATATTAATGAAGCTTATTAAGTCTATTTCTTTTGAAAATGGTGTTTAGTCTTTAAGTTTTTCACTTTTAAGGTTTTTGTTTATTGTCTATATGACGTTTGAGTATTTTTTGTTTGGAATTGAATTTGGGCTATCTTTTGAATTTGTAGTTTTCTCTATAACCAAAGCAGCCAATACAATTTCCTCTCTTTTATTTTTTTTTGTAAAAAAAACATCTGCCTGAGGCTATTGGAACAACTCTATCATTGTCTAAATTTATGTCTTTTAATGAAACTGATGGGCTGCACTTGAAATTCCAGATTCATCCTTTTCTACTTGGGCTTGGGTTATGATTTCTTTTTCTTAAAACTTTTTCTAATTTCCTTACCTTCAAGTGTGTATTCCTCTTGGTAAGGCGTGAATTACTACTTGAATTTTATTTGAGAATAATGTATTCACCATATCACTATCGAATATTGTAATCCCCTATCCCTACGCAACAAACTGGAGTATTGGTTTATTTTATGAAATTCCATTGTTTTCTTGCAATCCAAAAATGTATATCTTGTCATATTACCATTCATTTATTAGAGAAATCGCCTTGTATTAAGTTTGTTGATTCCTTTGAATTAGTGGTTGTAAATAAATCATTGTGAGATTCTCTAATTTAGCGCTTGAAGAGTGTTAATCTAGTTGTTTAGACTCTCACTGAGTTATTACATACCTTTGGTTTTGGTCGCCAGATTTTATTATTATAATTGATAATACTATTCCTAAATCATGCGCCACTTATACTCCATGCAATTGAGTATTATCTGTTAAGATGCATGCATATCTCTGTAACATAAATTAAGACTTGCAGATCGAATAGCTTACTCTTGTTGTGTGAAGATCTCATTGATAAAATCAATATTACTTCGCATGCATTTGAGAGTTTATTTTAGAATTGAAACACATGCATCATAATTAAACTATAATAACTGTAGAAAATAGAGAGAGTGTAAATCTATTGAATCCATAGAGTATTTTCTAAACACATTTAAGTAAACTTAATTTATTCAATTTTTAAAGAATATAAATTTGAGTTAATTTCTTTTAGAACAAATAAATATTTACATGTAACATAAAAGTTTAAGAAAATTTGAATGCTTCTAGTTATATTAAATATGTGAATCAATAGATTATTGTGTGGAACTAATCTTTTATTATTGATTTGGAATTAAAGAAAGAATTTGTGGAGATTGATTTATTAGAAGGATATTCATCTTTATCAAGTATTTTATTTGAATTTATCTATGGAATTTTTTTTTAAAAAGGAAATTTTAGTATTTGAATGCTTATGTAACTTCCAGAGGCTAGGGTTAAATTTTTCCTTGAAGAGTGTTTAATGTATGTTTATTATTGTTTCTTGTGTGACTTGACCTTGGAATTAGCCATGCATGAGTTACTTATTGTCCTGATGGTATTTAAAATGTTTATTGAGTTGTGTCATGATTAAGATATGTTCTTTCATGGCTTCGTTTATCATAGTTGTCTTTGCATTTTGATGTTGAATCCTTTTACTAGGAAGAGTGGCTTGCGATAGGGGCTGAAACCCTAAACAATTGCCAAGGTAACCTATCGTAAGTTTTGTAATCCAGAGGAAACCTTAATTTAATGTAATAGGGGTTGGGTAGTATTTAATATTAATTCAGATAATTATATTCCTCTCCTATTACCTTTATTCTTGTTTAGATTGAGGTAAGGTTGAGAAGGACTGGAATGGATTAGTCAACTATCTTTTCTTCTTGAAAGATGGAACAAATCCACACTAGTTTGTATAGAGGCCGAGAAACAATAGAGACTGCCAGGGTAACTCTTGGAGCTCGGGCCGATAGTCTAGGAAGATTCACTAGGGTAACCTATCTTGACTATGTGATGAAACTCGTTTCCTATTACATGATTGTGTTTCTTGTGGTGAGTTATCTCTAGTTGTGTTTTGCCTCTAGGAATTTGTTTGATTTAATTTTGAAATTGTTATGTCGTTATGTGAATGTAAGCCAAGTAAATGTATTGTTCTGTCTTCTTGTTTTTTTGGACCTGCCATTATCTCCAAGCATGGAGGGAGTGGACCTTTAGGTTTCGCGTGGTTGGGAGGAAACCATGATATACCTTCATTGGATACTTTTACAGATGATATTATACTTGTAGCAGGTTCCAGTTACTTCATTGTTCATGACAGTGGATGCAAAATGTATTCGTGGACATGGATGTTTGTTGTGATGTGATCATTATCCTCTTTGTATATTTACCTCATGTATATGAGTGTACTCATTGTATCATAATTATGTTGTGTTGAGATTTATTAAAATCTCACATGATGTAATCTGGATATTTTTGTAACCCGATTGTATAAAGTTCTGAAAACTAGATCATTCATGGATTTAAATTGTACTTATGTTTTATATTATGATGTGTTGATCTTATTTGTATTGTTCAAGTAACATCATCTTTGAATCCTTAAGACAATTATGTAATTGAATCTCTTTTAAAATAAAAATAAAAATATATTTGTTCTTTATGCTTTGTTTTATGGAATCCTTGGCAGGGTATTACAAATTGGTATAAGAGCCAAGGTTCTAATGTTCGGTATTATGGTTTTGTGAGCCCACTAGGTTGAATTTTATGTTAGATTTTGTTGATGTGTTTTCCTATTGTTTTGTTTGTCTTATAACAAGACTTGTCCTTGATTTTGTGTAAGATTGTGCCTAGACATTGTGGTAGAGGTCGTGGTCAATGCCAAGTTGGTGGCCATGGTTCGAGCCACCAGGTTACTCCCCTTTAGAGCTCTCATGAGAGCAAACGGGCAGAATAGTTGAGTCCTCAGTTGGATTAGGAAAATGAGGAATAGATCCCAGAACAGTCAGAGGTAGAGGGAGCACAGTTACGCCCTCTACTAGAAGAGGTCCTTGCTTGACTTGGACCTAGATAGGAAGTGGAACAGGAGGTGGTCAGGGAACGCGATAGATCTCTGAGGAGAGTTGATGATACTATGCAGTAGGATGCCATTATTGTTGGGCATATGCGAGATTTGTTGAGAGAATTCCCTCTTACATTTGATGAATCTCGTGGTGGTTCAGAATTAAAAACTTTGCTAATTGATTTGGGATGATGCTTTGCTATGCATCCCTATGGTAGTAATACTCGAGCTCGTTGCACCATAATGCATCTAAGAGGCTTTGCCTCTACATGGTGGCATTTGGAGGAGCAGAAGCTCCATCTAGAGATTGGTATAGCCTCGTGGGATATGTTCCTGGAGAGATTCAAAGCATGTTTCCTATTTGACCATTGGAGACAACGACGTGCTGATGATTTTCATGATTTGCGACAGATGGCTATGTCCATGGAGTAGTTTGAGCATAGGTTCTATGAAATCAAATAGTATGTTGGGATTGTGGATGATGAGGCGATGTTGGTGCAACACTTCATCAAGGGCTTAAATGCATGTATTAGCGAAGGAGTCAGATTCTTCGAGCCGAAGACTATGGAGGTTGTTGTGGAGAAGGCACGTATTGTGGAGGAGAATTTGACTATGGAATTGGGTGGACACACAAGAGTTCAGAGAGGTAGTGCTCCTACTTAAGGTTTTGGTCCATGAGGTGGTCAGATACAGATAGGTGGTTCCTCTCAGAACCAATAAGAACCCACTAAGGGTGGACAACAACAGTAGCAAAATCCACCAAAGAATAAGAATCCATAGTTTCAGCAGGGTAATAGTTCACAATCTGGAAAGAACTGTAACTGGTGGTGCAATAAGTACAATCAACAGGATCAACTAGCTCAGAGTGCACAGTCTATAGTGAGTAGAGGTAGCTTTCAAAAATCCAATGCACCTTCGGGTGGCAGAGGATTTGGAAAAGGTACCAGTTGTTTCTCATGTGGTCAACAAGGTCACATTGCTAGGTAGTGCCCTATGCCTGGTACTTTAGGATTTGGTCAGCGACCGACAACTTCAAAGCCAACAGTTGGAGATGTAGGTCATTCACATACAATTTTTTTTGTGGTAAATAACCGCTAGGCAGATCATCAGAGCACTGTGGCTGAGTCTTCAGGTCAGTTATAGGGTTTCAATGTTACTATTATTTTTTATTCTGGAGCTACTGATTTGTTTATTTCACCTCCTATTGTTGAGCGATGTGGACTTGTGGCAGTAAAGCAAGGTGATAGGTGGTAGGTAGAATTTTCTTCTGGGGTGAAGGTAGCAATAGAATCCCTCATTCACAATTGTGGACTAAGGATTGGACCATTATCTACCTCAATAGATCTTCGAGTCACACCTCTAGGTTCATATGACATTGTTTTGGGGATGGACTGGTTAGAATCTCATCATGCAGTGATTGATTGTTGATAGAAGATAGTATGTTGTATTGATGAATTTGGTATAGAGGCTGAAATTTTTGGTGTTCATAGACCCATCTCTTTGCGGATAATTTCTTCTATGTAGTTGAAGAGATTCTTACATCAGGGTTGTCAGCTATTTAAAACAATTGTTAATGACTTGGATTTATGGGAGAGTTATGAGATATCACTCAATGATCACCCTATTCTTAGCGAATTTATAGATGTTTTTCATAGTGATATTCCTGGTATGCCACTGAAGCATGACATAGATTTCAGAGTTGACCTGGTTCCTGGAGCAGAGCCCATATCTCGAGCCCCATATAGAATGACCACACAGGAACTAGAATAATTATGTATCCAGTTGGAGGAAATCTTGGAAAAGGGTTTTATTCATCCGAGTGTTTCCCCTTGGGGAGCACCTATCATCTTCATGAAGAAGGAAAAATCTCTCAGATTGTGCATCAATTATCGTCAATTGAACAAATTGATGATTAAGAATCGATATCCTTTACCCAAAATTGATGATCTTTTTTATCAGATCAAGGGAGAAAATGTATTCTCTAAGATTGATCTGAAATCTGGGTACCATTAGTTTCACATTACAAAAGAAGACATCCATAAAACAACATTTTGAACTCGTTACAGGCACTATGAGTTCACAGTAGTACTGATTGGGTTAACGAATTCACCATCAGTTTTCATGAGTTTGATGAATGGTGTTTTTTTGTACCTATCTTGATCATTTTGTTCTCATGATGACATTTTGATCTATTTGAGAAATATGAAGGAGTACGAAGAGAATTTGAGACAGGTACTATAGTGCTTGAGGGAGAATCAATTGTATGAAAACTTGAAGAAATGTGAATTCTTCTAAACTGAGGTGAAATACTTTGGTCATGTGATTCCTAGAAAGGGTATTTTTTTGGATCCTTCAAATATCCAACCTATCATTGACTAGCCCGTGCCTACTAATGTTGTTGAGGTTCGTAGTTTTATGGGTCTTGCTGGTTACTATAGATGGTTTTTTTAGGGTTTTTCTAGGATTGGACACCCCATTACTTCTCTTCAAAGAAAAAGGGAAGAAATTTTTCCAGAAAGATCAGTGTAAGTTGGCTTTTTTAGATACTTAAGGATAAGTTGACTAGTGCACCTATCTTAGCCATTCTTGATCCTGCTACGGATTTTGTTGTTTGTACTGATGAATCTTTGGAAGGTTTATGAGCTATGTTGATGTAGTATGGACGTGTGATTGCTTATGAATCTTACAAACTCAAGGATCACTAACATAATTATCCCACTCACGATTTAGAGCTTGCTACTGTAGTTAATGCTTTGGTTGGATGGAGACATTTCTTGTTGGGGCACCATTTTGAACTTCATTGTGATCACCATAGTTTGCAATATATATTCACACAACCTAATTTGAATGCTAGGCAGAGATGGTGGATGGAGTTGTTATGTGAATATTATTTTGAGGTGAGATAAGTTTAGGGGAAGGAGAACGTTGTGGTTGATGCTCTTAGTCAGCAAAGACATGAGATTTTTGCAGTAACACTTAGAGCTGAGTTGAGAAGCCAAATTTTAGTAGCACTTCCTACTGATAGATTATATCAGGAAGTGAAGATGGATATTGGATCAGGTAGACCCTTGGTGGGAATATTTTTAGGATATACTCTTGAGTTAGATGGTTTTTTGTGACATTTGGGTCGTATCTATGTATCACCTTCAGAAGGTCTTTGCACTTTGATTTTGACAGAGGTACATTGAGCACCATACTTAGCTCATTCTGGTGTTAAAAAGATGTATGCAGATATTTGACTGTTGTACTTTTGGCTCAGTATGAAGCGTGACATTGCTGATTTTGTTTCGAGATGTCTTGAGTGCCAGAGAGTTAAGACTGAGTATCAACATCCTACCGGTTTATTACAACCACATCTCATTCCTGAATGGAAATGGGATATTATATCAGTGATTTCATTGTTGGATTACCTATGTCATTGTGTCAACATGATTCTATCATGGTTACTATTGATAGATTGACTAAGGTAGGACATTTTTCTCTAGTTTGATCATCCTACAATGCTTCCTCTATGGCAAGAATATTCATGGAGGATATTGTTTGATTGCATGGGATTCCTCGCAAAATCATTTCGAATATGGATCATGTATTTACATTAGCCTTATGGAAATTATTACAACATACTTTGGGTACTCAGCTGAACTTCAATTCAACCTATCATCCTAAGACTGATGGACAAATAATCAGATTCTTGAAGATATGCTCAGAATCTATGTGATGGATTGGCAATCACATTGGAAAGATTATTTATACTTAGTGGAATTTTCCTATAATAATGGGTATCAAAGTTCCATAAGTATGTCTCCTTTTCAGGCACTGAATGGACATCCTTTTCGTACCCCATTGAGTTGGGATTGAATTGAGGATAGAGTTCTACTTGGTCCTAATATGCTTCAAGATATGGAGCAATAGGTTGATTGCATCAGCGAGCATTTGATAGTGGCACAAGACATACATATAAAGTATGTTGATGCACATAGAGTGGATCAATAGTTCTCAGTTGGCGATAGGGTTTTTATTCGAGTGTAACGGTGCAAGAGTCCAATCGGTTATGGAAAAGGCTCTAAGCTTGTGCCTCGATTTATTCGACCATTTGAGATTTTGGAGAGGATTGGTCCTATGGTTTATCGACTTGCTTTACCACCCAGTTTATCATGGATTCATTATTTTTTTCATGTATCAGTTCTTAGACCTTATCATCCTAAAATTTCACATGTGCTCGATTCGAATGCATTACAAGTAGAGGACGGCCAACTGGCTTTGGAGCTCGTGGGAATTCTTCAGCATTGGAGGCTTGCCCTTAGGGGTCGAGACATTGATCAAGTGAGGTTCCAATGGGACCCTAGTGATGAGGAATGAGCTACTTGGGAGGATGCGATACACATACATGAGCTTTATCCTTACCTATTTGTAGGCTTCCAAGAGTAAGCCTTATCTTAGGGGGGAGGATGTAGTGTCCCTCTAGTTATGACACTCTGTTTTAGTTTGATTCAGCTTGATAGATAGATGCTTTAGTTGATTGTAATACTATGTTGTTTTTACACTCTGTGGATGATACTTTTGACATCTTGATCATCTGGTTGTGTTTGTGTGATGATATTGAGATAGATACATATGTGATATGGATTTTGTAGCTTATGAGTTTTTATGTGGTTATCATGTCAAAATGGTTGTTTATGATATATGATGCTCATCAGTTCTAGTGAAGAAGACAGTGTAGCATTACTCATTTGTGAGTACCCTGCTAAGCTACGATTCTTCTTCACGGTGTTTTTTTTGATATAAGTGTATATGCTTAACAGTCATGTTTCATGCAGATACAGGTACCGGGTATCAGCTCCATCTGCTTGTCAGGGCTGAGCGTACCCTAATTCAAAGAAATTATGTTGATCTGGAGGTAGTGATAGGTCCTTATTGAACCATTGTTCTTCATTGAACGAGTACCTATTTGTTACCCTTCCTTGTTGTCAAGTCTGTTTCTATTATGTCATACTTGTCAGTATGGTTTTGTTTGGGAATTCATTATTGTAGTTAAATGATTAATTGTTTTAATATTAGTTTAAATGTTTATGTTTATGTTTATATTTATATTTATCGTTTAATTTATTAATTTAAATTAAATAAGTTATTTACTTTAAAAGTGAAAGTTAATTTTGCAAAAGTATTTAATTAAATATAAATTGTTGATTTACTTGTGCTAACAAGAATTATGTGGAAATAGATGTTTTAAGAGAATATATTTTTAACATGTTATGTATTTTGGATTTGGAGTTGAAAATGTGATCTGATGTTAAATGGGTAAGTTAGAACTGATTGATCAATTATGAATGCATAATTGAATATCAGTTAAGTTTCATTAGTGAGAATTAATTAAATGCATTAAAATCGTTTGGGGGTTGTAATTTTTTGATTCATGACAATATTCTAGAAAAAATTTCATGGCATAAATTTTTAGAACATTTTTGCATGGAAGTTGTTTTGGAAAAAAAAAAAAAAGATTATGTTTGCAAGCATTATTTGGAGTTGGATTATTTTGGATTACTTCGTCAAGATCTGGTGAATTCAAGCAGAATTGGAAAAAGCTTCAAAATTTGTTTTGAGCCAACCATTAAGCTTTAAACAGGTTTTCTTCTTTGGTTTTTAAATTCTTATGTTTAATTCTGAAAACCTAATGTTGAATTGCATTGCTCTATAAAGGAATTATTTTGTTGAACCTACACAAACAATAAAGAAACAAATTAAAGGAGTATTTGATTTTTTATTTTTTTTTAAAGTGTAACTTGTAGATGTACAATTCCAAATTTGAAATCTATTTTTTTTTTAATTTGGTTGTAGATAGTTAGAAAATAATATGTTGGATCTAGAGAATTTCTTTATTATTCCTTTTTGTCACTGTGTTGAAATTTTTACACCAACTGTTCACCCTCATATTCTACTATTTCTGCAACTAAAATAAATATTAATGAAGATTATTAAGTCTATTTATTTTGAAAATGGTGTTTAGTCTTTAAGCTTTTCATTTTTAAGGTTTTTGTTTATTGTCTGTATGAGGTTTGAGTGTTTCTTGTTTGGCATTGAATTTGGGCTATCTTTTGAATCTATAGTTTTCTCTATAACCAAAGCAGCCAATCACAGTTTCCTCTCTTTTATTTTATTTTTGTAAAAAAAAAAATCTGCCTGAGGCTACTAGCATGACTCCATCATTGTCTAAATTTCTATCTTTTAATGAAATTTGTGGGTTGCACTTGAAATGCTAGATTCATCCTTTTCTGCTTGGGATTGTTCTATGACTTTTTTTTCTTAAAACTTTTGCTAATTTCCTTACCTTCAAGCACATATTCCTCTTGGTAAGGCATGAATTACTGCTTGACTTGTATTTGAGAATAATGTATTCACCAGATCACTATTGAATATTGTAATCCCATGTTCATGCACAACAAACTGGAGTATTGGTTTATTTTATGAAATTCTATTATTTTCTTGCAGTCTAGAAATATATATCTTGTCATATTACCATTCATTTATTAGAGAAATCGCCTTGTATTAAGTTTGTTGATTCCTTTGAATTAGTGGCTGTAAATAAATCATTGTGAGATTCTCTAATTGAGCACTTGAAGAGTGTTAATCTAGCTATTTAGACTCTCACTTAGTTATTACATACCTTTGGTTTTGGTCGCCAAATTTTATTATTATAATTGATAATACTATTCCCAAATCATGTACCACTTATACTCCATGCAATTGAGTATTATTTATTAAGATTCATGCATATCTCTGTCACATAAATTAAGAGTTGCAAATCGAATAGCTTACTCTTACTGTGTGAAGATCTCATTGATAAAATCAATATTACTTCGCATGCATCTGAGAGTTTATTTTAGAATTGAAACACATGCATCATAATTAAACCATAATAACTGTAGAAAATAGAGAGAGTGTAAATCTATTGAATCCATAAAGTATTTTCTAAACACATTTAAGTAAACTTAATTTATTCAATTTTTAAAGAATATAAATTTGAGTTAATTTCTTTTAGAACAAATAAATATTTACATGTAACATAAAATTTTAAGAAAAATTTGAATGCTTCTAATTATATTAAATATGTGAATTAATATATTATTGTGCGGAACTAATATTTTATTATTGATTTGGAATTAAAGAAAGAATTTGTGGAGATTGATTTATTAGAAGGATATTTATCTGTATCAAGTATTATATTTTAATTTATCTATGGATTTTCTTTTAGAAGGGGAATTTTAGTATTTGAATGCTTATGTAACTTCCAGAGGCTAGGGTTAAATTTTTCCTTGAAGAGTGTTTAATGTTTTTTTATTATTGTTTCTTGTGTGACTTGACCTTGGAATTAGCCATGCACGAGTTACTTGTTATCCTAATGGTATTTAAAATGTGTATTGAGTTGTGCCATGATTAAGATATGCTCTTTCATGGCTTCATTTATCATGGTTTTCTTTTCATTTTGATGTTGAATCTTGTTACTAATAAGAGTTGCTTACAATAAGGGTCGAAACCCTAAGCGGTTGCCAAGGTAACCTATCATAATTTTTTTAATCCAAAGAAAACCTTAATTTAATGTACTAGGTGATGGGTAGTATTTAATATTAATTCAGATAATTGTATGCCTCACCTATTACCTTAATGCTTGTTTAGATTGAGGTAAGGTTGAGAAGGCATGGAATGGCTTAGTCACCTATCTTGTCTTCTTGAAAGATGGAACGACTCCACACTAGTTTGTATAGGGGACGAGAATCGGTAGAGACTGCTAGGGTAACTCTTGGAGAGGGTCGGTAGTCTAAGAAAATTCACTAGGGTAACCTATCCTGACTGTGTGATGACACTCTTTTCCTATTACTTGATTGTGTTTCTTGTGGTGAGTTATCTCTAGTTGTGTTTTTCCTCTAGGAATTTTTTTGATTTAATTTTGAATTTGTTATGTCGTTATGCGAATGTAAGCCAACTAAATGTATTGTTCTGTCTTCTTGTTTTTGTGGACCTGTCATTATCTCCAAGCATGGAGGGAGTGTACCTTTAAGTTTCACATGGTTAGGAGTAAACCATTCTATACCTTCATTGGATACTTGTACAAATGATATTATACTTGTAGCAAGTTCCAGTTACTTTATTGTTCGTGACAGTGGATGCAAAATGCATTCATCGACATGGATGTTTGTTGTGATGTGATCATTATCCTCTTTGTATATTTACCTCATGTATATGAGTGTACTCATTGTGTCATCATTATAATGTGTTGAGATTTATAAAAATATCACATGATGTAATATGGATATTTTTGTAACCTGATTGTATAAAGTTCTAAAAAATGGATCATTCATGGATTTAAAATGTACTTATGTTTTATATTATGATGCGTTGATCTTATTTGTAATGTTTATGTAACATCGTATTGGAATCCTTAAGAAAATTATGTAATTGAATCTCTTTTAAAAATAAATAAATTATTAGTTCTTTATGCTTTGTTTTATGGAATCCTTGGTGGGGCGTTACAAAATACATTTAGGGGAAAGACTTAATAGATGAGTTTGTTGTGTTTTAATAATTTGTATTCTTGTGTAATGGTATCACACTTTATTTTTTGACTTTGGTTCATCATTTGTGAAGTTAAGTATTAGTAGCTCTTACATTTATATCTAAAAATGACAACATTCATTTTAAGAAATCACATTAAAGAAACAATCAATTATATGGTTGTACAAAATTAATTGCTGATACATGTCTTAATGCAAATGTTTTTGTCTAAATTTTTCGGTTGCTTTTAGAAAATTCCATGAAAATATCTCTATTATGACTACATCATGGATGCCTAGAATCTATAATAATAACTTTAAGCTTTTAACTCGTCTATAGAAATGGCCTAAAAAAATTCATAGAAGTTTAATTTACCATTTAAGAACTAGAACTTTCCTATCAATTATTCTATTCAAAATCATGTACATACAATCTAAACACATAAAATATAAGAAATTTTCTTTTTCTTTTCTAATTTGAAAATAGATCACAAAGTCTAGAATAAAAATTATAAATCATGAATATATGCATCTTCTAAAACCTTCAATGTGTGGGAAAAATAGAAGGGTGAAATTCACATACCTATGTCAATTACCATTTAGTTTTTTCCCATTTTGTTGAAATGTCTTAATATAATTACATAATGGCATGTGACACACTCTTGTGCTAAGTTTGGCTCCTTTCTAGTTCCCCATCCATCCTCATCTAATCTCGTCTACATGTACTTTCATACATTCAATCTTATCATAGCCCTATCTACACCTATTCCAACATGCTTGTCTTACCATCAACCCACATTTTCATTCCTTGTAATCTCGACCTAAAGTTTTTACATCTATTATCTTGGGTTAATCCTACAACATGCAATTTTTCTCTTGCATGAAACATAATTGACCCCTACATTTTTTTAAAATTCAAAATTCTAACTCTTACCCTTTTCCACTAGTTATTGGGAGTCAACTTGATACATGTTTGTGTGAAATTTTTTTATGTCTTGGTATTTAAAAACATTCACTTGAGAATTTAAATATTTACTAGGTCATTCAAACATCTTCATTAATTGCAAGGATGATGGAGAGGGCTTGCCTCCAATATTTTAACAAATTGATAATTTTGTTTTCTCAATCCTTGAATCAGTTTAATAATAAAAAAAAAAAAAAAAAGTTTAAAATTCACACATTTCAAATATCAAAACATTTCATTTCAAATTAACATTCAGAATTCATTTTGTATTTCCCCTCAAATGGATTCAGAATTACTCTCAAACACATTTCCCACACTGGAAAACTAATTACATTCCCTCTCTGCAATTGTGTATATAGCGAGTAAATTAATTTTTCTTTCACTCTATTAAACTATGGTTCCTTTCCATCTTAAATGGTTAAATCCATAGATCCCTCTTCTATCCCTATTGTGGTTTCCTTTTGCAAATATCTTGTATTTGAGTTTTCAACGCCCTATCTCCATAGGTGCGGCCTCACTCTTATCTTCTACTGGCAGCCTTGGTGTACTCCACTACCCCTCATGTGCAACTCCTCCTCTATTCTTATCCACGTAGTCCCTCACCTGTTGTGCATGTCTCCTAGCAAGAATGAATGTGTTTTTCTTTATTGAAACCAATCAATTTTCCTTTTCCCGATGCACCCCTTGTCCTTCCACTCTTTTTCAATTTATTTTTACCTTGTATTTGGTTGATTCTCTTGTTTTCCTATCTAACTTTTCCATGAAGGTGAAAATGTTGATTAAATATTCCAATATTTAATTCATGATTGAATTTTAATAAGCTTATGCCTTTTCAAATGCCATCCATTTGATAATTATTGAGATATCACTTATGTTTCCATTCAACATACACGTCAACCAAGGTGATTGCAACTGCATCTCAAAATTGTTGTTTCAATCTTCCAAACAAATATTTATCATTACATTTGCAAATGTATAAGTTGGAAGGTCTCTAAGGTTGCAACTTTGTGCATATCCAACAATAATTTAACCATTTATCTACTCACACATCTCACAGCGCAAGTGTAACTACAACATTGTAAAGTTTGCATACTTAGATATATTTCTTGTGAGGATGTTATTAAAAGAGGAGTAGATTGGCCTTACACCAATCAATTAAATTTTCCTAATATCTCATGAGATGAAATTTCCATACTTCATTAATGCATCAAATTTAAGAGGCTTAGGTACTATTTGAAAATAGGGAAAACCAAACAAAATAAAACAAACCAAAATTTGAAGAAGATCAAACCAATAATTATTTTTTTTGGTGGTGTTGATCGCTCGTTCACCTGCATCCTCCTGCACTAGACACTGTGGGTAAAATGGAATTTTCCTTGAGTTGGTAAAGTCAAGAACATTCAAAGGTGCATGGGATGGTAATCCCATGTTTTTTTATGATCCAACACTGCTCCTTGTCCATGATAGCCTTCCCTTTTCTACACTTCAACTCATCCTTAACATTCAATCCATCTCCATGGAAACTATCTCATTCCTTTGAACAATTGCTTCCCACAGGTTCATCTTGGTGCCCTCTACATGTTCTTGGATGGTTATTCTTTCTTCCTCTATTGAACTGCTATGATAAATTAGAACCCAATTTGTTCTTTCCTCTTGAATTCTGCTCTTTGGGTGGTTGAAAATCATTGTACTTACTTTTTTCCTCTTCCTCTACTCATTGATTCTCTACACTACAACAAAAAATAGAGTTCGAACCTTTCATATGCTTATCCTTCTCCTTCAATGAATTCAACATATACTTTTGTCCATGTCTTTCTAGATGGTGTAAACATTCTTTCTACCATCATAAATGGCCTCCCTATCAAACTACCATGGGCTACCCAACAATATGTGACAACCAGTCATGGGAATCACATTGCACAACACCTCATCTCTATATAAACCAATATGAAAACTAACTAAACATTGCACTCTCACGACCATTTTATGTTCGTTTTGCAACCATGAAACCTTGTACAGACTAGGATTCTTACTCCTTTTCAAACTTAGTTTTTCTACCATCTCCTCTAAAACTAAGTTATTTGTACTACCACTATCAACAATAATCTTACAACACTTACCTCCAACCTTGCACACAATTTGAAAAAGACTTCCTCTCTGAGATGGTTTCTCCTCTACTACATTTGGGTTCACCAACACTCTTCTCAACATTAGAGATCCACCTTCTTTTGGGTATGCTACTTTTGTGGATGCATCACACTCCTCATCCTCTTATGCCATGTGATTTCTTGCTACACTCTTCTTGTTTCCTTCATGTACTTGAGAACACTCAAAAACAAGATGACCAACTTCTCCACACTAATAACATCTGAATGGAAGCCTTTTTCCATTACCACCGCTTCCTCTCATTGGTGTCTCATTTTCTTTTATCTTTTGACCCCCTTATGTATTTCATTTGGAATTGGATTCTTCTTCAATCTTCTTTCCTTTACTATTGCTCACTTGTCCCTTTTTAGCCCCAAATCTTCCCCAAATTTTGGAATTATTTATTTACCTCCTCATTAATTTCTCCCCAACCTTCATCACATATTGGTATGCTTCCTCAACTATGGTAATTTTTAGCATACTCATCTCATCTTGAATGTTAAACCACAAGCCATTTACATACTTGATGACCATCTCTCTATCAATTTCATGCCTTTCAGATTGAATGGAAAGCTTGTAAAACTCCTTCGTGTAATCCTTTACACTCATTTATTTTTGCTTCATATTTTGCAACTTCATCAACAACTCCATTTTGTAATCTACAAGTATGAATGTCTTCTTCAAATTCGTCACCATCTAGTTCCATCTTGTTATATGGGGATCTCCATCTATTTCTCATTCTTTCTGCAATCCTTTCCACCATAACATAGCATTCCCTTTCAATTGTATTTGTGCTATCTTCACCCACTACAGGTCTTTAATGTCCTCCAATTCGAAGTACTCCCCCAGCTCTCCAATCCAATCAATTAACTCATCTAGATTCAACGTTCCAATTTTTTTTTGCAAATTCATCTTATTGCTCTTTGTTATTTTTGAAAGAGCTCTAAAAAATCTCTCTTGTTCGGCATCCACTGGTTGTTCCTCCTCCCCCCCTCCTCCTCTTTGTCTTCTCTTCTGTGCTCTTCTCCTTCAATTTCTTCCTCATCCTCGTGTTCCCTTCTTCTTTCTATTATTTCCCTTCTATTACTAGCACCTACTTCCCCTTGGTTTCGGATGCCTTCAATAACCATGTCACAAAATATTTCAAGTAGAACCTCTAAAACCTAGGTCTTCCTCTTCCTCTTCCTACTCGAGGTGACATCTGTTCCAATCAATGGTTTTAGCTCTCAATTGTTTGGGATTCCACACACACCCACAACAATCCTTTTGAGTTTTGCACTTTTTTCACTCTCTCCCACAAATCCTAGTGGACACTCTCCACGCTCAAAACCACTTGCTCTAATACCAATTTGATGTAGAGAGCTTGCCTCCAATACTGTAATAAATTGATAGTTTTGTTTTCTCAGTCCTTGAATCAGTTTAATAATCAAAACAAATAGACAAGTTAAAAATTCACACATTTCAAATATCAAAAAATTTCATTTCAAATTAGCATTGATAATTGATAATTGATAATTCATCTAATAAAAAGCATTCATAATTCATTTTGTATTTCCCCTCAAATGGATTCAAAATTACTCTAAGACACATTTCCCACATTGGAAAAATAATTACATTCCCTCTTTGCAATTGCATATACAGTGAGTAAATAATTTTTTTTACTCTATTAAACTACAATTCCTTTCCATCTTAAATGGATAAATCCATTGATCCCTCTTCTATCCCTAGCACGGTTTCCTTTAGCAAATAACTTGTGTTTGAGTTTTCAACACCCTATCTCCATAGGCGCAACCTCACTCTTATCTTCTACTGGTAGCCTTGGTGTACTCCACTACCCCTCTTGTGCAACTCCTCTATTCTCAACCATGCAGTCCCTCACTTGTTGTGCCTATCTCCCAACAAGAATGAATGTGTTTTTTTTTTATTATTATTGAAACCAATAAATTTTCCTTTTCTTGCTACGCCTCCTGGCCTTCCACTCTTTTTCAATTTCTTTTTACCTTGTCTTTGGTTGATTCTCTTGTTTGGCTAACTGAATTTTCCATGAAGGTGAAAAGGTTGATTAAATCTTCCAATGTTTAATTCATGATTGAATTTTAATAAGCTTGTACCTTTTCAAATGCTATCCATTTGATAATTATTGATATATCACTTATTTTTTCATACACGTCAGCCAAGGTAATTACAACTACATCTCAAAATTGTTGTTTCAATCTTCCAAACAAAGATTTACCATTACATCTACAAATTTATAAGTTGGAAGGTCTCTAAGGTTTCAACTTTGTGCATATCCAGAAATCATTTCACCATTTATCTACTCACACATCTCACAATGCAAGTGTAACTACAACATTGTAAAGTTTGCAAAATTTGATAGATTTCTCGTGAGGATGCTGGTAAAAGATGAGTAGATTGGCCTTACACCAATCAATTACATTTTCCTAATATATCATGAGATAACATTCCCATACTTTGTTAATGCATCAAATTTAAGAGGCTTAGGCACTATTTGAAAAGAGGGAAAACCAAACAAAATAAATCAAATCAACAATATTTTTTTTGGGTGGTGTTGATCGCTCGTTCACCTGCGTGGTCCTACACCAAAGGAGCATTCATAAGAACATTTAGAATTGGAGGATTAAAAATAATCAACACTTGCATCATAATTCACATTGAGGTCATTGCACACTTGTTTGTTTCTGCTAAAACTTACCCAAGGTTGTAAACTCAATCTTTCAAGGGGGTTGACTAAGGAGAACTTGACTGCCACAATCCAACATCTTCCCTTTGGTATTTTAAATATGACTAGTCCTTATCCACAAACATACATTAGAAAGTGGGAGGAACCAAATCACAAAATAGATATGCATCCAAATCAATCTCATAGATTATAGAACAATTATATACTTCAAAACATTTTTGTAGAACTTAAGAATGATTATGTATATGTAAACCTAATCTACAAAAAATTCAACTACTATTCAACAAACACATCAAAAACATAATTTTTTAAATATTTAGCGAGCCATTTCTATACTAAATCAAATTATTCTAGACCATTATTTTCATTTACTTAAATAATTAATTAGCATGAATTAAGATTAGGTTAACCTCTTCCAATTGGATGGTCAAGAATTATCGCAAGTAGGGATATTCACGACTTTTCAACTTATGGCGTGCATTTTAACTTACAAAATATTTGCTCATGCAAGTAATTAAAAATTAGAGTTCAACAAACGTATACTAAAAATGTGTTCATATGAAATAGGGTTTCCTTTTTCATGTTTATGGTAAAACATGGACAAGGAAACCCAGTTTGGTATGAACACCAATGGAAGTCCTTTTCTCCTTGAGTTCCCCCTTTTATGATGTAATGCATAAATATATATATATATATATATATATATATATAGTTTTGAGTAATATGTTTGAATTCTTCAACGTTGATCAAGTCAAAATCCTAGTATTAAGGCTAAAATACTTGTTAACATTACTTTTTTCTTTGGTATGCCATGTTGGTACGGACAATACAATTTTTAGTTACAAATTGCATATTAAAATAAATTTGGTAAAAAATATTTTATTTTAATAATATTTTGATTAAGGTAATTGAAGGTTATATATAGAAAGGGTGAAAATTATATGTTCTCTAATATTTTAGATTAATTTTAACTATGTTTTGGGTATGTGCAGAATCATGATAGGCCAAAAAGTGGCGATATGATGGAAATGTGTAGGGTATGTGACTGACAACCTTTTTTTTTTCCAAAATTGATGAAACAAAAAGGATTTTAAAGGAGATTCTCATATTTCAACCAATATAAATTATGCTATAGTTTGAATTTAATAAATAATTATTATTCATTTTCTATTTTAATTACGACTAAAGTCTTGATTGATAGGCTGATAGAAAAACATCTATAGCTTTCAAATGGTATCACATTTTTTGAATCTAAAACATGCATCACATTCTATTCTTAGTATAATATAGGATTAAAAAAAGAAAAATTAAATTTCATGAAGTTTTGACCAAGTTAAGGTGGTTAGACATACAAGTTTTTATATTTTTGAAAAGTTGTAATAAAAAATTCATAATTAATTATTTACTTGGAAAAAAATTACAAAAAAGTATGCATCACATTCAGACGTGCATCCTCTACTTATATATAAAATCTTATAAAAAAATATTATCATTTTATAGTGGTTAGGGTGGTTAGATAGACACCTGCTTCTTATTTTTCCCTGAAATTTAAGTACTCTGCATTGAAATTTCAAATTTTCATCAAAAAGATTTTTTATTTTTTAAAATAAACCTAGTAGTTTAGAAACTACATTCAATTTGCTACAGATTCTATTCTTACATATTTTTGAAATAATATAGATAACTTATTCAAATTTTTATGTCAAGTTGCCTAACTGTGATTTTTCTAAATTTTTTGCCACTTAAGGGCCTATTTTTTCCATGGTGATCCTATGCATACCCTTTTAAATATAATAATTAGTTTATATGTTTTGTATGAATTTGGTTTGTAATATTTTTGTATCTTAATTTTTTTTATCCTGTATCAAGTCTATGTGTGTAGACTTGATCCATGTCACTCTCAATGTCATGAAACTTAAACTTCAATTTTGATATTTAAATTCATAATTAATCCTGTCAACTCCACATATTAACTATTTTGAGCCCACATAACACACATTGGTATTTATTTTTTTGCTTGGTTGTTGCATTCAAAGATATTCATTCATTTAGCTAAGTTGCAGTGAGAGATTACCTAAGATGTATGAAAGGACTTGTCTTAGAGCATCTATAGACACTAAACATAATTTTTCCATTAAGTATCCATTAATCATCATTAATTATCTATTAGTTATTATCTCATTATTAATTATTTTCATTATCCATTATTAATGATATAGTTAAATAATTATTTATTATTTAAATAATATGAATTAATTATCTATTTAATAAATTCATCCTTATCCCCACAAGGTAACTCCAAATTATTAAATTCCTCATTAAAAACTTATTAATAAATTTAGAAAATCATTATTATTCTCTCATGAGTTCAATATGGCAATTTTCTTTGCCAATTTTAGTTAACTATCCATCTCTTTGAGCTAACTCCATAACTAGTTAACTCTTCATCCTTGATTGAATTACCACCATCAACTCAATCTTCCAAAACTCTATAAATTGGACACTTTTCACTCATCATTTTCATAATTATGAATCTTCAAGAAAAATAATTTTGAATATTTTTTATCATTAAAAAATTGTCAAAGTTATGTTGAGTTGAGTATCCACATGAAATGAAAGTTTTGAAAAAATCCATTTATGTGTGCTTAATCTAAGGCTTGAAGTTGAGTTTAAAATTAGGATTTAAGTTTGTATTTTTATTCTTCTTTTATGTTTCAAGTTTTAATTGCATACATTTTGGTGAACCTAATGTAAAACACATTATCTTTCATATAATTTTAGTGGATTTACTATTGCTTTGAGATAGTTTTCTCTCTACGACAATCCTCTTCTATCTTCTTTGTAATTATGTGGTAGTGAGCCTATCTGGCAGTAGGCTTTTTTGGCAGTGAGCCTTTGCATTTAGTTTTGGAATTCTTTATATTGTGAGCTAATCCCCACCATGGTTTTTCCCTCATTGAGTTTTCCATGTAAATCTGGTGTTATTGTGTGCATGGTTTTATTACTTTCAATTTTTGTTTCTGTATTCAGTGATTAAACATATTAACAATATAAATGTTTTATGAATGCTTATTGATCTAACTTCGGGTGAAAGTTCTAAAGGTTAAAAATTACTACAACTGATTCACCCCCCTTCTCAGTTGTCTTGTTCAACACATACTACATTTATTCATGTTGATAGAAGTGATCTGGAAGGCTGATCTAGAATGTTTGAGGATAGTTACTTAGGGAAGAGAGATTTCTTTGGTAATACATTTGTGGGCATGTGCAAGATCATCATGGAAAAAACAAGCCCTTAAGTGGCAAAAAAATTAGAGTTAGGAAACTTGACATAAAAATTTGAATAATTTATCTATATTATTTCAAAAATATGTAAGAATAGAATCTATAGAAAATTGAATGTAGTTTCTAAACTACTAGGTTTTTTTTTTTTAAATCTATTTGGTGAAAATTTGAAATTTCAATGCAGTAGTACTTAAACTTAGGGAAAAAATAAGAAGTAGGCATTTATCTGACCCCCCTAATCACAATAAAATGAAAACATGTTTTTATAATATTTTACAAATAAATAGAGGACTCATGCCTGTATGTGATGCATATTTTTTTGCAATTTTTTGCAAAGTCAATAATTAATTATGAATTTTTATTACAAATTTTAAAAAATATAAAACTCGTATGTTTGACCACCTTAACTTGGTCAAAAATTCATGAAATTCAATTTTTATTTTTCTAATCCTATAGTATGCAAAGCATAGAATGTGATGCATGTTTTGGATTCCAAAAATGTGATACCATTTGAAAGCTATAGATGTTTTTCAATCAACCTATCAATCGGGACTTTAGTTGTAATTCAAATAGAAAATGAATAATAATTATTTATTAAATTAAAAGTAAAGAATAATTTATATTGGTGGAAAGTTGAGAATCTCCTTTAAAAATCCTTTTCATTTCATCAATTTTGGGTAAAAAAAAAGTCATCAGCCACATACCCTACAAATACCCATCATATCACCACTTTTTGGCCCATCATGATCCTGCACATACCCTTGTGTTTAGTATTTCTTCTTAAAGGTGAGTTTGGCTTTGCGGTTTGAATGGAGAGTATGCCTACACATGTTCTATTATATTCTATATTTTTTGGAAGATATATTCAACATGCAAAAAAATTGAAGTGATAGAAAGGTCAGTGTGCTAGTTATTCACCTAATGATGGTTTCAAAATTGTGCAACAATGGCTAGTAGTGTGTGATATTTAACATTGATGCAGGAGCATCCAGTGGTGTAAGGGCAATCTTGCATCACCCAAAAATATTTAAATTTCAACTTTCTCGGTTTTTAGATGTTTTTACATTTTTGGATACCCTTTTCATCCTAATGAAATTCCCAATTTACGGTTTTTATTTTCTGTTCCTAGGTGGAATGATATTGCAGTTTTAGTTTCCCAGATTTGCACCTGAAAATCTTCTAAGTTAGATTTGAGGCACTTAGAGTTCTTGGATCGGCCCTGAAACTTGCTGAAATTGGTGTAGCAATTTCGAGCGCATTTTTGACTTTGTGACCTTTCCAACGGTTCAAACGGTTCACAAATCAGAGTCCCGGATCAAAAGTTATGGCCCCGGGAAGTTGGCGCACTTTCTAGAAGATACAATTGTAAATGCTCTTTTGAAATTTGAACTTCATGTTGTAAATTTTTGGCATCAAACCGCTTAAACTCAAATTTGAATGTTGTTTTGGCTCCAAACTAATGAGGAGCTCTATTTATGGGAAGGTTTCTAATTTTTGGGTAACTTTTTGGGGACAAGCTTGCATATTGCAAAAGGGTTATTCTATAGCTTTATGTAGCTTGCATGTGTT
>VDFB02000363.1:73935469-73954637 GCA_007258455.2 Sequoia sempervirens
AAATTTAAAGTGTGCATCAATGCAAACCCGAGAGTTAGAATGATGGTTGTAAAGAGTTGTAAGGGGCTCTTGATCTGCTACATAATATATCAACAAGTCTAAGACCATGTTCAATTTAAGTCTTCAAAGTTGTTAATGAACATTCACAAATTTAGATCCAATTAACAGTGCCTTTTCCACATAGCACTTTAATTTTCAATTTAGACTAGCATAATTTAAAAGCACATTGATCACAATTAGAAAGTCCCCTTTAATAATCAAATTATTCACCCTTTGAAAAGTTGTTACCCCTATACCTACAACTTACATTCCTCATTAAACTCTATCATTCATTCTAACCCAAAAAAAACCACCATACACAATACTACCTTATATACCTCTAAGAACAAAACCATCTCCTACATGACACAAACTGCTCCTTAAACCTCCCATAAAAAATAATGTTACAAGATTCTCAAGAAAGTTCCCACACCTTATTTTCTTTTCAAATTAAGAATCCCAATATATTTGAGTTAAAAAATCTCTTTCTCTTGAACTAGAAATATGGCATATACTATCATCATTATTTATATGTGAAAGCAAAAAATAATATTAATCTTTACTCTTTACCACTCCCATTGACTTGTGCATGCCAATACATTAGGGAAAATGACTCAATAGGTGAGCATTTTGTGTTCTAATAGTGGGTACAAAGTTTTGTTTTGATTTTGACATATTAGTTTTTATATTTATAACTAAAAATGTTATTTTTATTTTCATTAATTATATTAAAGAAATAGTCAATTATATAGTTATATAAAAGTAATTGATGGTACATGTCTTGATGTACTCATTTTCATCAATTACAATAACGAAAATATCAATTATATAGTGACACAAAAATCATTGGTAGTACATGTCTTGATGCACATGTTTTTCTCTAACGTTTTAGGTTACTTTTAGAAAATTTCATGAAGATGATTTATTTGACTACATCATTGATGCCTATAATCTAAAATAATAACTTTAAACTCTTAACTCATTGATATAAGTGTGTTAAGATTTTCACTGAAATTAACTTACCATTTAAGAACCTCAATTCTTCTACTCAAAATTGTTTGCATGGAATCCAAATATGTATAATACTGTAAAAATAATAAAATTGTTAAATAATTCTTAAAAATAGATGTATCTAGAGCTATACGTAGTATTCCTACTCTAAAAAAGACTAATAAGTAAACTTTATAATTTTACATTTAATCTTTTTTATAATTTGATAATACATCACAAAGTCTAATAAAAGCAGTAAATCATGAATATTATGCAATACTTGCATAACTTTTACCACTATCATTGACTTGTGTTTGCCAATACATTTAGGGGAAAGACTTAATAGATGAGTTTGTTGTGTTTTAATAGTTGGTTATTATTGTGTAATGATATGATGTTTTCTTTTTTAACTTTGATTCATCACTTGTGAAGTTAAGTATTAGTAGCTCTAAAAATGACAACATTCATTTTAACAAATCGTATTAAAGAAACAATCAATTATATGGTGGTACAAAATTAATCGGTGAAACATGTCTTAATGCAAATGTTTTTGTCTAACTTTTTAGGTCACGTTTAGAAAATTCCATGAAAATCTCTCTATTGTGACTACATCATTGATGCCTAGAATCTAAAATAATAGATTTAAGCTTTTAACTCATCTATAGAAATGGACTACAAAATTTCATAGAAGTTTAGTTTATCATTTAAGAACTGAAATTTTCCTATCATTTATTCTATTCAAGATCATGTACACGCAAACAAAACACATAAAATATAAGTAAAATTTATACTTTTTTTTCTTTTTTAATTTGATAATAGATCACAAAGTCTAATAAAAATTATAAATCATGAATATATGCATCATTTAAACCCTTTAATGTGTGGGAAAAATAGAAGGGTGAACTTTGCATACCCATGTCAATTACCATTTAGTTTTGTGCCCATTTTGATGCAATGTTTTAATACAATTACATACTGGCATGTGACACACTCTCGTGCTAAGTTTGGCTCCTTTCTAGATCCCCATCCATCCCCATTTACTCTCATCTCCATGCACTTTCATACATTCAATCTTATCCTAACCATATATACACCTATTCCAACACACTTGCCTTACCATCAACCCACATTTGCATGCCTCATAATCTTGGCCTCAATTTTTTGCATCAATTGTCTTGGGTTAATCCTACAACATGCAAGTTTGCTCCTACATGAAACAAAATTGACCCCTAATTCAATTTTTTAAAATTCTAAATTATAACTCCTATCCTTTTCCACTAGCCATTGGGAGTCAACTTGATACATGTTTGTGTGACTATTTGTTATGTCTTGGTATTTAAAGACACTCACTTGAGCGTTTAAATATTTCCTAGGTCATTCAAACATCTTCAACAATTACAAGGAGCATTCATAAGAACTTTTAGATTTGGAGCATTAAAAAGATTCAACACTTGCATCATAATACACATTGAGGCCATTATGCACTTGTTTTTTGTCTGTTAACCCCTGCCAAGGTTGTTAAGTCAATCATTCAAGGGGGTTGACAAAAGAGAACCAGACTATTGCAATCCAACATCTTCCCTTGGGATTTTTTAAATACGACCAGTCCTTATGCACCAACAAACATTAAAAAGTGGGACGAACCAAATCACAAAATAGATATGTATCCAAATCAAGCTCACAATTTATAAAACAATTATATGCTCCAAAATATTTTTATAGAACTTAAAGATGATTACATATAATGTAAACCCAACCCACACAAAATTCAACTACTATTCAACAAACACATCAAAAATATAATTTTAAAAATATTTAACTAGCCAATTCCATACTAAATCAAATTATTCTACATCATTCTTTTAATTTATTTACATTACTAAACTTAGCCTCCACTTGGATACTCAAGAATTATCACAACTTTTCAACTTATGATGTGTATTTTAGCTTACAAATTATTTGCCCACGTGAGTAATTAAAAACTAGAGTTCAACACGTGTTCATACGAAACTCAGTGTATAAACACGGACAAGGAAACCTAGTTTGGTATGAACACCCGTGGAGGTCCTTTTCTCCTTGAGTTCACCCTTTTATTATGTAACGCATTGAAAATATTAAAAAATAATATTATATAGTTTTGAATAATGTTTTAATTCTTCAACGCTTATCAAGTCAAAAGCCTAGTATCAAGGCTAAAATACTTGTTAACATTACAATTTTCTTTGGTGTGCCATGTTGGTACGAACAATATAAGTTTTAGTTGCAAATCGCATATTAAAATAAATTTGGTAAAAGTTATTTTAGTTCAATAATATTTTGGTTAAGGTAATTGAAGGTTATATGTATAGTTTATGTGAAAATTATGTCTTTTTATATTTAGACTTATTTTAATTGGGTTTTAAATGTAATAATTAGTTTATAAGTTTTGTATGAATTTGGATTGTAATATTTTTGTATCTTAATTTTATCATCTTGTATCAAATTTATAAGTGTAAATTTGATCCATGCCACTCTTAATGTCATGAAGCTTAACCTTGGACTTTTGAAATTTAAATTCATAATTAATCTTGCTAATTCCCTCATGTTAACTATTTTGAGCAACATAACACATATTTGTATTGATTTGTTTGCTTGGTTGTTGCATTCAAAGACATTCATTTATTGATGAGCTAAAGGGGCTCCATAATGAATGGTTCATAAGGCACAACACTTGTTGAAGGCTTTGCAAATGGGGTTGCAAGCTAAGTGGGCTTAACCTTGTGGAAAACTCTGTGGTTAAGCACGCTTGAGATGGAGTAGTACTAAGATGGGTGACCTCTCGGGAAGGCCCAATGCTTCACCTCTATGAACATCACCTAGATGCAATGAATGCTAAGTGGACCATTCATTGTCATGAGAGATGGGTTCTTAAGAACCACTATTCATGAAACATGGGTCAATGAGTTTGACTTGTAAAACTACACGGTTGAATCTTGATAGCAATATCACAACATGACATTCATTCATTCATTCATTTAGTTGAAGTCATGGCGAGAGATTATCTAAGATGTATGAAAGGACTTGTCTTAGAGCATTTATAAGCGCATCTATAAACACTAAGCATAATTTTTCCATTAAGTATCTATTAATCATCATTTAATTATCTATTAATTATTATCTCATTATTAATTAATTAGCATTATCATTATTAATTATTATCATTATCCATTATTAATGATATAATTAAATAATTATTTATTATTTAAATAATATGAATTGATTATCTATTTAATAAATTCATCCTTATCCCCTCACACGTTAAATCCATCAAATTATTGATTTCCTCATCAAAAAATTATTAATAAATTTAAAAACTCATTATTATTCTCTCATGAGTTCAAAATTACAATTTTTTTAGCAATTTTAGTTAACTATCCATCTCTTTGAGCTAACTCCATAACTAGTTAACTCTTCATCCTTGATTGAATTACCACCATCCACTCAATCTTCCAAAATTCCATAAATTGGACACTTTCCACTCATCATTTTCATAATTATGAATCTTCATGCAAAATAGCTTATCATTAAAAAATTGTTAATCTTATGTTGTTGAGTTGAGTATCCACATCATATGAAATTCTTGAAAAATTCCATTTATGTATGCTTAGTCTAAGGCTTGAAGTTGAGTTTAAAATCAAGATTTAAGTTTATATTTATTTTCTTATTTTATGTTTCGAATTTTAATTGCATACATTTTTGGTGAAGCTAATGTAAAACATGTTATCTTTCATATAATCTTGGTGCTTGTGAGTTTCTAGTGATTTTAATCTTGCATATTCTTTTTTTTAGGTGGTTTTAGAGGTCAATTTTTCGAAGAGCCCCCTGGTGCAAAATAGACATTGTGCTTGTGTTCAAGAAGGCTAAGAAATGAATGTTGACATAATTTTTTACATTTTGGTTGTAAGAAAATTCAATATTTTTCTTAGTCACTAATTTTTTTTACTGCACGAAATCCAACATCCATATAGGTTGTATAGTATTTCTATTTTCTTTTGGTGATATATGCATAGTCACATATTTTTTATATATACATGGTTAGGGAAAAAATTAGTGGTGAATCTTTGCCAATTGGCGAATAATTAAAATTGAGACCTCCAAAAATGGCGAATAGTACAAGCTAAAAATGACATAGAATCGCAAAGCTTTTATAAAAAAATAATTTTGTCTTGATTAATTTGCCTATGTAAACGATGCGTCATTGGAACCAATTTGCCAATAGTTTATACTATAATTACAAATATTAATTAAATTCGCTAGTAATATTATATTACTACCATTAATTTCAGGGCAATATTGCCACAAAAATAAATTACCATTTAATTAAATTAGGGATATCTTAGCCTTGAATAGGGCTTTAATTTATTGCCATCAAATCATCAATTATTATTTTAATCAGATGGCTACAAGTTGATTCCGCGCCCTAATACGTGCGTGCCTTTAAAAGGCTTGTTGAGGCTCAAAAATTGTTTTTGAAGTCCCTGCGGTCCAGGTTTATTAGAGTATTGGACCAAAGCAATTTAAATTAATCGGCACCTTTTAAAAGGAACAATCTAATGTATCAAGGCCCTAAAATCGAAACTTCACGGCGTTTGATTGCTTGTCAATGGTAAGAAATTTTCACTTTTCATTTTGATGCTTGTTTTTGATGATATTGTTAAAATACTTGTCCATGTATTGCTCCAATGGAACAATGGTGAATTTTGTGGCGGTGGTGAGGCTTGCGCCCCGCCAGCACTTTAACGGTAACCGGCAGGCGTTGTGGCGGCGCATCACAGACTGGCGAGGGCATTTTGCAAAATCAGGGATATCTATCGATCAGTCAATATTTCAAAATAAATGGAAGCTGCTTGTGACCAACTATGCAATTTTTTAAAGGGGAGATTCACCATTGTAATTAATATTTTTAGTGATTATTCACTAGGATTCACCACTGTGATTATTTTTTTACCAATTATTTATTAAGATTTGCCAAGATTTTACACCTTGGCCAAGGGGGGGGGGGGTTTCTTAAAGTTATCCCTATACATGGTCATAGAGTTTCAAACATGTGCACAAGGTTTTAGTTCACTATTTATTATTTTCATGAATATACACTCTATTTTCATAAATATATACATAAGTTTAAGTACATACACAACATATTTTTTGTTAGGAAAAATATCTCAACCTTACAATTATAAAAGGCTATTATTTATAGTAAGTTTACATTTGAGTGTGGATGGCTTCTAAATTTTCTCCAAAGCTACAAAATTGAAAAATAATCATGTTGGTAAAATTTTGACCCAAAGTCATGTCTAGATTTCAAGATATTAAAGTTTTCATTTTTGAAAGTTTCAAAATCAAATTTGAGGCCCTTAGAGGTTATTTTTAGACCTAAAAGTGGTCATAACCAATGAAGCGGGTTCTAGGTTAATAGAGCACTTCACGAGATTTATAGTAGTTCAAACAATTAATCAATCAGACTTCTAGATCAAATGTTATGGGCTTTAGAAGTTGGGTCTCTCAAATTGGCAATTATGAAAATGTGTTGGACACATAAACGAGTTGTAAGGGGGAGTTACATGTGTTGGTATGTTTTTGGGCACTGTATGGCATATTTTATTGGAGATAAGTTGGATGCTACTTTTTAGGTGGTTTTAGCTCATGTTTTGTAAATATTTTTTGATAGTTTCATGTATTGTATCTCTTGTATATTAGGTGCTTGAGATGGAAGCTGAGTGCGAGAGTGTTATAGACATTTAGTTGCTTCTAGATCTCTAGCCGGTTACATACTTGAGAGATATCTCTCTACAAGTATATTGTGATCTAATTGATTTATAAATAATATATTGGGTGGATTTTGGAGATTGTGTTTTTTCTCTCAAAAGGGTTTTCCCCATGCAAATCATTGTGTTGTGATATGAATGATATGCATATTTATGTCTGTTTAGTTTAAATAATTGTTGTAAAGATATTTTTTTTGCATAACCCTCCTCTCAAGGTTAGTGTAGGAATTTTTTCCACTACCTTAGCTTCCTTACAAGTGGTATCAGAGATTGATTACCTTTGGTTTCAGTTGTGGGTTGTTGGTTTTTTTAACTAATCTAATATTGAGTGGGAACTTGTACAAAGATATTTTGTGATCTTGTTGTTGAAATTTTTTGAGGATAAGCACATCAAGGAGAATAGAGGTAGAGAAGGTTTTTGGTAACAATTTTGAGATGTGGAAGTTGGTGATGGAGGATTTGCTAATTGATTGAGATTTGTGGGTTGTTGTTGACGAGAAATTTTTAAGGCCTACAAATACTACTTTGGCTTCTCAATATAATGTTGTGGACTATAAAGCCAAGGGTCTAATCATATTATGTTTAGAAAAATCCATTTTAATCAATATCCATGAAGATTCATTTACAAATAAACTATGGAATAAGCTTGGTGAGATATATCAAGCCAAATATTTATTGAACAATATTTTCTTGAGGAAGAAATTATATTTCTTAAGAATGAAAGAGAATGGATGAATTGTAGACCACTTGGAAGAATTTAATATGTTGGTGGCTTAATTGGGATCAATTGTAAAAATGGATGAGGACAAGAAATGCCAAATATTTCTTTTCTTTTTCTTGATTAGTGGGATTCTCTCGTTATGGCTATTGGGAGTACTTCTATCGTGTTAAAATTTGAATGTATTGTGGGTTCTTTACTTTTTTAAGAGATGAGGATGAAGGTACCTATCAATACTAAAGAGGACCTAAATGTTTGCAGAAGACCCAGTGAAGAAGGAAAGAAGAATGACAAAACATGATATATCCAAGTCCAAGGGAAGATCTATATCTCCTAGAAATTTTAAAGCAATTTTTTTGAACTGTGGTAAGCTTGAAAACTTGCATATGAAGTGCAAACAAGAAAATAAGAAGAAAAATAATAAATTTTATTGTGATTCTAAGTCTGAGAAGGAAGATGGCGATGCATTTGGGACATTGTTTTGAAGGCTTCTTAATCCTTCATTCATCTTTCTCTCTTTTGGAGTGGATTCTTTCCATGTGGTTTTCTTCTTTTCTCTAGTTGTGATATATTAGATTGTTTTTATATGGGTACCTCATTAGGCCTTGTTTTTCCAAACCCATCATGCATTCTTTGTTTTTTATGTATTCACTTTTTAGGGTTTTTAGTTGCTCCCTAAGTTTTCAGTTAAGGGGGTATTAGAGTAATCATGCATTAGCTAATAATTAATTAATCTTTAATTGATTATTAGGCTAATTCATTTAATGCACTTAAGCTAAACTTAGGAATTTTTTTTTTGTTAACTAGAGTGAAATTTTATTAGATCATTTTGTCTCATTACATAGGATGAAGACATTTTTCATTATATAATCCCTTTATCATTTAGGTTTGCTCTCATAAAGCACTCTCCCTCATTGTAATTTCTTACATGACTCTTAAGGTTCATTCTATAAGTTTTCTTGTAAGGATATAAAAAATCATTGTTTGCAACTCTCTTGTGTGGAAGGATTTTTTGTTCATTTCCTGATCTTGCATCTCATGTTATTCACAATTCTAACCCTTGTGACTATCCTTACACTTGAATATGCACTCTTCATCATGATTTGAAATACTCAATTGAATTTAGCACTATTCTTTCCCATTTTTATATGCCTTTCATGCTTGTCACTTACCAAGACTCATGTCACTTATCATTACCTTCCTCAACTTGTTGAAACTATGTTCTTAGCCACTTACAATACCCTACTACTGCCATTTTTCATGAAACTACTTTGTATTTTGACCATGTCTTCTGATTGTCTTTTTTTTTATTGATGTAAAATAATTTTTGAAGGGTTCTTGAAACCTTGTACAAAAGAGAATGAAACACAAAAGATAAATCAGTAAAGTTGCCAAAAAAAACAATAGGTTGATTAAACCACAATCAGTCAATCATCAACAAAAAATAGAAAAACACAAAAAAACAACTAGAGAAGCTCTTTTAATATCCTTGCTGCTTCCACATCCTTGGTTATCACCTTGTCATGCATCGCCATTATTTCTTTGAAATCTTGCATAGGAACCACATTTCTTTTCTTTGTTTTGTTGTAGGTACGAACACTCGGTCCAATCCCCAAATCAATGGCCTACTTCCCCATATTAGAGTCCTCACCCAACCTGCTTCGAAGGGTCAGGGAAGAGGGACTTACCCGTCCATTCTTTTTCTTTCTCATTTAGTAGCACCAATTCTTCAATCATGGTCTCAAGCGAATCCTTGCTAAGGTTAATCAAGGAATTAAGATCCTTACAAATTTGCAAGGAGTTCCTTTCCAAAGCAGAAAGCCTTGGATCATGGTCTATTTTCATTTTAGAAAAATCCTCCACCACCAGGCTGAGAGTAGATTTCAACGACCTAACAATTTTTTCCTTCTCTTTATCCCTCGAGAAGTTCATTCTCACCACCCCAAAAATGGATTTTTCTTTGAATAATTTTCTCTCCTAAGTCGAAAGCCCCATAACTTTAGCTATGAAGTCCTCATTCACAGTGATATCAATTCCAAACATACTAAGAACTCAATTGTGCCAGGCCTCCACAAACTCCTATGAGGTCTTGGGATCAGACCCATGTAATTTCTCCATGAAAGGAGTGACCCCACCTTTTTGAAAAATATTCCAAACTTCACTATTAGCTTTGGTTTCAACACATGAAAAGGGCTTTGTTTTGCATCTATCACCCCAAATCTCTAAAAGCATCATATTTTCAAAAATTCCAAGAAGGAAATTGCACCTAGAAAATGTGTGATATTGATGTTTGAGGTACAACTAAAATTAAGGATAGATCCATCCTTAGATTACAAGTCATCCCCCCACAATTTCCAATAAGAGTTACAACCATCAAATGCCTAATCAACGTCAAAGGATAATCATTAAACTGTCATCCCTTAGGATTACCAGAAGTTTTTCCCCCCTTCAAAGATTTAGGGACTATCATTATTAAGCAATGTAATAAGATCCACAAGAATATGGTCATTAATCTCCCACGACCTAGCCGATGACACACCAAGGTTAGCCCAAAAGGTCCGTAACACCAGTAGCCTCACAAAACACATGGAAATGTATACTTCTTCAAGACTTCTTTAAATTTATTCAACAAAGAAATAACATCAAAGATAAGTCTTTCTATGGACCAGGGAAGTAAGCTTCTAAAGAGCTGTCAGATAGAAGTCTTTCCTATGGACCAAGAAGGGAAGGTAAGCTTCCTAGGTAGTTGATAATATTCAATGGTCCCCTTTTTGACCAAATTTTGAAACCCTTCTCCCTTTCCATTTTTAAACCATGATAGGCTGCAACAAATTCAACATAGTGGTTTGTATGGATCCCTAAAGGGAGTGCCACCACAAAAACTAACCTACCATTATGATCTCTTACACTCCCCCATAACCAATAGGTCCCAAATTACCTTTAGCAAAACCATCAAAGTTGACTTTAAACCACCCAGGAGGAGGAGAATACCATATCACCCCTTCTCGAGTAGACTTGGCTTTTTTCAAAGGATGGATAATATCAAAGTTAAGCTTCCACTAATCTGCCACCCATAAATCATGCTCTGGCATAGCCACATGGCCATGAAAATTAGAATTAGCCACAACCTACATGAAGTTCTCCTTAATGGTTGAAGAGATATTAAAAAACAAGGTAACCGAGGAAAGTGCAACATTCTAAATTTTTTGTTATTCCTCTCCTTCCATAGATCCCAAAAAACATGAGGAAGGATAAGGGACCATAGAAAACACATAGAGGAATTGGAAGAAGGAGCCTGCCACTAGCTACAAAGCTTCATAACTGAAGAAGGGAAGACCCAATCCATCTTCTAGAGATTAAGCATAAGCCCCCACACCTCCCACACATATCTACACCCAATAAAAAAATGGTGGGAGTCCTCTACATCCTCCTCACAAAGATAACATCTACTAGGCATGGAGAATCTTCTTTTCCAAAGATTGTTAATAGTTAAGATTTTATCTTGAACTAACAACCAAAAAAACATATCTATCTTTGGAATCAGGTTCGATGACCAAACAAGATCCCAATGGGGCATGGGCCTACAACATTTTTCAGATAATGAAAAGAAAATGCCACTGAGAATTGACCTTGTGAAAGTAGCCTCCAAACCACCTTATCCCTCTAAGCAACAAAAGGGATATGAATTTGATATAGGAAACCATAAAAAGTATCCAACTCCCTAAAATCCTCATAAATTATTTTCCATGCACCATCCACAATGTAATTAGCAACAAAAAAATCAAATTCCCGAAAACAAAGATCCTTGAAGGAGCTGCCCAACGAACATCTTGAAGAGGACCATGACCAATCCACCAGTCATCCCAAAAGAGAACGTATCTACCATTACCAATTGACCAACGAAGACAATACTTCTAGCCTTGACGAAGGAATTCCAAAAGATAGACCCTAGAGGAGGAGGAAAGAAATCATCCCTAAAAAAATCCTTGAACTTATCAACACCTGAAAGGTATTTTGAAGCAAGAATACCCATCCAATCATTTCCACCAGCTAGAAGAAACCATAACTATTTAGCCATGAGGGAAGAATTTAAAACCTTTAATTTCCTCAATCCTAATCCTCCTTGGGCTTTAGATCAACACACCTCCTCCCACAAAACAAGATGCATTTGTTTCTTTTCCTCCACACCAGACCATAAGAACCATTTCTAAATGCTTTCAATATTTCCCATAAATTTTTTGGAATTTGTAAAATGATTGATGCATACACTGAGAGATTCTACAAATTAGATTTGATCAAGACCAACTTTCCATCTTGATGAAGGAGGGAACCTTTCTAGCCAGACAACTTAGCTTTAAACTTGTCAATCAATCCATTCCAAAACGAGTTAGGAACAACATTTGCACAAAGTGGCAAGCACAAATAAGTGAAGGGCAGAGTCCCAATAGCACATTAAAGAATACTAGTGATTCTCTTTTTTCTTCTATTCGGGGTATTAAAAAAAATAGGGTGATTTTAGGAAGACTCACCAATTGGCCAGAGGCATCTTCATAACTATGAAGAACTAATTTAATGGATTTAGCTTCCACCACCGAAGATTCTCCAAGAATAATCATGTCATCCACGAACTATTGGTGTGAATTAGAAGAAGAGTAGGTCAAACAAATCCCCTTAATAACACCAATAGGCACTTGCTTTTGAAGAGTTCTCCCAAGAACTTCAGCCCAAATAATAAAAAGGAAGGGAAAAATGCGGTCACCCTGTCTCACACCCCAAGAGCTTCTAAATAAATCAAAGGGGGAGCCATTCACCAACACAAAGAAGGAAACCATCGAGATAAGGCTCATTATCAACTTCATGAATTTATTTGAGAATCCAAAAGCAAATAAGACTTTTACAAGAAATTTCCAATTCACATAGTCATAAGCCTTCACTAAATCCAATTTCAACAAAAAACTAGCCTTCTTATTAACCATCAGTGAATAGATATTTTCCTGAACTGTGATGATAGGATCAAGGATTTATCTGCCATAAACAAAGCCACATTGTTGCTGAGAGATAATCAAGGGAAGAACCCTCTACAACCTTAAAGCCAAAACCTTTGAGAATATTTTGTAAATATAGTTGTAAAGGCTAATAGGAAAAAAACCATTAAAGGTAGAAGCATCAAAAATATTTGGGACAAGAACAATGAAGGTGGAATTTAGCTCCTTCAATAAATTTTGACTACCAAAAAACTCCTTGGTAGCATCAACCACATCTCTAGAAACAATCATCCAGAACTCCTGAAAGAAAAACATGGGGAAGCCATCCAAACTAGGGACTTTATTCCCAAAAAAAGGAAAAAAAAACCTTCTTAATCTCCTCTACAAAAGGAATACTACATGACATGTTATTTAAATCCTTCGTCAAATTTCTAGGAATAACCTCCAATAGCTAGTCTTGAATAGTTGGGTCTGGGCAAAAATTGTCAAATAGGAGATCAACAAAGTAAGAAGAAGCACCTTTTTGGATGTCCCCATCATTCTCAATCACCATACCATTGTGTCAGATACAATCAATCCAATTAGAGGCATGATGCTTCAAAGTGGCGATATGGAAGAACTCCATATTCCTGTCACCACAATTGAGCCAAACCACATGAGATCTCTACTTCCAAAATTATTCCTCCTTAGCAACAATATTATGCAAACAAGATAATAGAAAACTCTCCTCATTAGCCACATTAGAATTATACCCAAAATCTTGAATAGTCTATTGCAATGAGTCCAATTCCTCCTTAATACGAGATTTATCATGAAAAATATGCCCAAAGGATAACTTATTCTAAATCCTCACATTAGTC
Source organism: Sequoia sempervirens (assembly GCA_007258455.2). Taxonomy (NCBI): domain Eukaryota; kingdom Viridiplantae; phylum Streptophyta; class Pinopsida; order Cupressales; family Cupressaceae; genus Sequoia; species Sequoia sempervirens. Next base: position 73,948,866 of record VDFB02000363.1, read on the forward strand.
TTCATTGAAGCCAACTTCTTAGAAATTCTATACATTGTCGAACCATCAACCTAGATATTCCACCATGTAGATAATTTATCTTTAAAATTTGGTTGTGAAACCCACATTTTTTCAAACCAAAAAGGGAAGGAACACCTTCTACCAACCAAGTAAGCTGAAAAGGAAATGGTGAAGTGATTTGAACCCGATCTAGTGAGGGTGGAGAGGGAGCAAGAATAAGAAATTAGCCAATCAAGAGGAAGGAGGGCCCTGTCCAACTTAACTTGAATCAACACATCACCAATTCTTCGGTTTGACAAGGTATAGGAGGTCCCCCAAAGGTCAACATCAAACAAAGCATTGCCATTGATAAAATACATCAAATCAAATATACTCTCATCATCCACCTAGGATTCCCTCATCTTTTCCAAGCTACTCAGAGGAGTATTGAAGTTTCCCATAACCAACCAATGATCAACAAGGTGACAAGCTTTGAAGGAATTTAAATTCCCCAAAAATATTTATGAGAACTCTTCAAATTAGGGGCATAAATATTAAAAGAAATCCATGAGAAATTATCCTTAATATGATGAAAGGATGTAGAAATATGGTTAGATTCACAAAACACAAACCTCCCAATCATGACCTTTGCATTCCAAAAGGTAGCCACTCCCTGTGAGGCTCCCTCTACATCAAAACCATGGAGCCCACACTGTTTCAACATGTTCTTTAATTTGTCCAACCTATCCACTAGCATTTTAGTTTCTTGAATCAATATAATATCTAGTCTATGATCCCTTACTAAATTAGAAAGTATATCCTAGTTATGAGGTTTATTCAACCCTCAAATATTCCAAGAAAGAATCTTCATAGGGGATTTTGAGATGTGCTCTTCAATCACATCTCAAACAATTTTTTTTTGGAACCATAAACAATTTCAGCTTTGCTTTCTTTCTCCCTATGGTGTTGCAGAGAAGGTCTTCCCATGCCCCTCTTCCCCAGCCCACAATCAAATTTCTAGCGATTCCTAGTTACAACACCCTAGGGGGAAGCATGTTTCTTCCTGTTTCTAGTCTTAACAGGCAAAAAAGGAGACTCCTTCATAGGAAAAGAGCTACCCAAGTCATCTCCAATGATAGAAGAGGTGAGCACCACATTTGGTTGAATAAGAGAATCAAATACATCAGTAGGACAAACAAACTCCATTGTTATGTTTATAGAAAACTATAATTGATTGTGAGTTCATAGTATGATGTCCTCTTATTTTCTCTTATGATACTAATCACTTATATACTATTGAATCAAACTCCTTGTAGCACTACATACTATCATACAATAATTGGTCTTCATGATGACTCCCTTGGATTCATCTTACCTTTTTATGTATGGGCTTCACAAGTGATTTCCTTTAATATTGGTGATGACGACTATTTTTCCCTTACATTCATGCACAATATTTGAAAAACTCCTTTGATTTATCTCTAATAGATTATGATTATCATGAGCTTGATATTTAGCTCCTTGCATTAGTTAGGCATCATCACAAGTATGAACTTGAGTTGTACCTACCTTGGAGACATTACACACTCACTGCTTATTAATAGATATTCATTCATTAAAAAAAAACTTACATGAACTCTTCATAGGGAAATCACGTGTCCATGATCTTCTTTTCTTCACATTTGTATGCTTTAGGATTGTATATAATCTATTGTTGAAATACAATAATGAGATTCATGACATCGAGCTTGTGAATGTTTCATTCATAATGTCACATATTCATCTCACTGTAGGAACATTGTTATAATATATTCTTCTCATGGTTTCCTTATCATGAAGTATATGATTGTGATTTTCCTACGAAGATATTGTGTCCCTTCTCATAGACCCATATCTTGTTTACTATCATTGTAGGCTTGACCCAAAATCAAGAAATTGCTATAATTTTTCCCCTTTATGTTCACTATGACATTCTTACTAACTGTCATTTATTCCTTAGCATATTTTAGAGACTCTTTATGAATACTTAGACTCTTTGAGTGTTTACAAGATTAACTAGGACTTGAAATCATTTTATAAAAATCATGACAAAGACACAATACTTGTTAGACCCTAAAATTCTTAATCAACAAACCAAAAATATTAAAATATTAATGGTATTTGGGGAATATCCATTGACATATATATCCAACCAAAATATAGATTGGAAAATGATCATGTGAAAAAGGGAAACTCTTATTTAACAAAATCATTCTATAGGTCTGCAATGTATGAAACCCTCTAAATAGACTTTATATGAAGCTAGAAGAGGATACTCGGTAGTGTAAATGGAACCATGTAGGGATGTAACATGGGTGAGACTTAATCAACCCTTGGATCCTCTCTATTCTCTTTTAAATGTGTCATATCTTCTACTTGGTCTCTATTATGTGGTGAAGCTAACAAACCCCTTAAAACTCTCAATATTCGTGGCTCTTTCTTAACTTGCAATGTGTCATTACATTTATATGGTGTATTCATGTTTCCTTGGACTCCTTCAATGCCACCATGGGAGCTCTTTTAATTCCTTAAAAAACAAGAGCCTAAAAACCCTAACCTTCACATGCTATGTGCCATATCTAGCTCTTAAAATTTCAAAATGAAAAAATATTCAAAGCTCCTCTTTTTGGGCATGGATACTTAGTAAGAAAAATTCTCATTCTTTCACAATAATTCAACCTTACGAAACCCCTCTTTAAATTTTCTAATGAATATTTTTAAAAATATGAATTTAATATCAACATCCTTGGCAACCAATTAGGGTATTTTTCTTGCTAAAAATTAAAGGACTAGTTGCCTTAGACTATCCATTGGGAAAAGAGTCAAGGAGACCTAACACAAAACTTGGAAAAGACTTCACAACTAGTTATGGGGACCTTGAAATTGCTAACTAAATAACCTAAACAAAACCAAAAGTTGTAGTCCCTTAATGAAAAATAAAATTTTGCATCAACACTTGGAGGAAAGACCCTAAAATATTGTGTAACATTACTTATTAGCAAGAAACAAAATATCCTAATATATACAAAAGATCATTCATCACCTCAAAAATAATTTTTGAGATGAATCCCATTAATTGGGATTGGTATTTATTCTCCATCTAGCTTATACAACTAGAAATCATTTTTTTTTGTTAGATAAGTAACATTTATAGGGTGTTGTACCCATAACACAAAAGGACACAAGGGAAATAGTTTAGATAACCAAGTTCAACATGATAAAAAAAATAGACTAGAGACAACAAAATAACAATAGAGAAACAATACATTATGTTTTTTTCACTTAGAAATTATATAAGGACAACTCCAAAAAGCATCAAACTTGGAATTTTAGGCCTACTCTTCAATTCATCCCACTTGAGGACTACATTGCCTTCTTTGAAAACTCTAGGAGTTTCCATCTTGTGAAAAGATATGTTTATCTGTGTTTGGTGCATCTTCATTGTTTTCATGGCTTGATCTCTAACTTCTTCTAGCCTAGCTAGTTGTGCTAACCTTATTTCCATTGATGCATCTTCTAAAATTTCAAGTTGTTTGACCAAGTCAAGAGCTAGAAATTCAAGTGAGATAGGTAATATTTCCTCTTTACCATAAACTAGCATATACGGGGAGTTATCAATTGACCTTTTAGGGGTAATCCTATTAGCCCATAGAGCTAAGTTCAATTTTGTATGGAATTCCCTTTGATTATCTTCAATGGTTCTCTTGATAATCCTAATCAAGTGTTTATTTGTGGACTTAGCTAATCCAATTCCTCAAGGGTAATAGTTTGAATATGTGATCAAGAAGAGCCATTATTCATAATCTATTCACTTATCTTTATGCCCACAAATTCCAAGGCATTTTAAAAAATAATGGAATCAGGAGCACCAAACCTTATCAATAAATCTTCATAAAAGTTTAAAACTACACTCTCGTTGGCTTCTTTCAATGCTACAACTTGAATCCACCTGGTAACATGATTAGTGGAAATGAGTACCCACTTGTGACCTACACTATAAGGTGGTTAATGGCTCTAATAAATTCAATAGCCCACTTTGTGAAGGGATATTCAATTTGAATAGGTTGCAAGGGTAGAGATGTTAAATTTTCCTTACCTAATAAAAAAGCACACTTTTTACATTTCCTTACTCACGCATGTGCATCTTTAAATAAACCAGGCTACTAATAGCCTACCCTTATTATCTTTAGTGTTGTTGTTCTAGGTGTAAAGTGTCCACTAGCTACTCCATGAAACTACTGCAAAACTTTTTCAATTTTGTCAACATCAATATACCTAAGTAACACACCATTGAAATCCTTCTTGAAAACTATGTCATTCAAGAGTACATATGGAATGTATTGTAGCCTAAAATACCTTGTTTTATCCCTATACATTCCTTGTGGGTATTCACCTGTTTAGAGAAAATGAGTCATATCTTGCACTAGCTTAGAGGAGAAGTGTGTATATATCTTTGGGAGCTTTCTTGAATAGCTAAGATAGCCTCTTCAACATTTTCTTTGTTATTATTTGCATCACTAGCTAGTTATTCACACAAGTATTTCCCTCTTACCAATTTGGCTACCTTGATTTCTACATCATACTCCACAACCTTGGTGGTACAACTTGACCTCTTGTCATTTAAATCCTTGCTCAATATAAATTCCTTGAAACTAGGATGAACAACCATTAAGCAAATTTTTTTTTGAGATCAAATGTCTAAATTTAAATAGGCTTGTAATAATAGCAAGAACATGTTTTTCAATAAAATTAACCTTTTTGTAATAATAGAGTGGTGGTTACCAACACATGATGCTCAAAGCTCTTTGGGGGGATGTTGCAAAGGAACTCATGAGGTACATTACTCTTGAAGGTCATTTTTCTACGGTTAATGCCTATCATTTTGTTCTATTGAATCATTTCCTCTATAAGAAGAAAATTTATTTTCCATTTTATCCTCCAGAAGTCAGAATGTGGGAAACAAGCTAAACTATGCATCTACACTTCTAAATAAGATAATTGCATCTAAAACTTAATAAATTTAAACTAATTTAAACTAGAAAGCTTCAGAAATCTATCCTATTGCTCTGTAACTCTAAAGACTTCTCTAATTTACTTAGCTCTCAGATTTGTAAGCTAATAAAACCATTAAAGTGACACTTAGAGAACGAGAAATGAATTATTCTACTCTAATATGTTCTAAATGTGCAAATTCTATTCTAATGGCAGCCATGACTGCAAATGTTGGATGCTGGATGAATGCTGGATGAATGTTGGATGATTTGGATGCTTGAATGCTTGAATGCTTTGGAAACCTGCAGGGTAAGATTGCATTAGTCGGGATCCTTTTCTTGTAGCCCAAGAGCTGTATTTATAGCTTTCACGGCAGCACAATTGCACAGGAAACCAGGATGAGGGGCTGTGATTTCCTCTGGAGAATCCAAAGGCATGGGATGAGAAGAAGGAGCTGATCATGGAGAATGGTTTCTCCCCATGAAAACACCAGGCAAGATAAGAGGGAAGGTGGGTGGAAGGTTGTTGAGAGAACTTCCTGCAAATTTTCTCTAAAGCTTTTCCCGTGAATGGCAGTGCCATTAATTTGATTGGTGAGAAATAAATATTTATTGGTGAGTGAATAGTGCAAATTTTATGCATAAATTTAAATATTTTTAATTTATTTAAAATAAGAAAAAAAGGGGGAATAAATAATTTAACAAATCAAACTATAGGGTTTGTTTTATTAAATAAAAAGGAGAATGACAATTAAATAAAAGA
>VDFB02000363.1:73954737-74057307 GCA_007258455.2 Sequoia sempervirens
ATTGGTGATGAAGTGATGGTCCACTTGAGGAAAGAAAGGTTTCCAGCGAGAACTTATAACAAATTGAAGATGAAGAAGTTCGGTCCCTATACAATTTTGAAGAGGCATGATTTAGGGAACACATATGTGTTAGAGTTTCTGGATGGAGTCAACATTTCCCCCATGTTCAACATTTCATATTTGATAGTGTATCATGAAGGTGGCACAGAGGATGTACCAATGATGAATAGGGTGTGGGGATTCCAAAGACCTACTTCAAAAGGAGGAGATTGAAGAAATCTTGGATAGTCGTGGTGGGAAGGAGTACTCAAGAATAGGTAGTATGAAGAATATCTGGTGAAATGGAAAGGAAGGCCTGTTGAAGATTCATCCTGGTTGCCTAAGGCAGAGGTTGACCGTTTGGGTTTTCCTCCACCATCTGAGATGTGATGGGGTCACTTCTCAAATTACCCTGGGTGTCTGATGCAGGAGCATCCAGTAGTGTAAGGGCAATCTTGCATCACCCAAAAATAGTTAAATTTCAAGTTTCTTAGTTTTTAGATGTTTTTACATTTTTGGATACCCCTTTCATCCTAATGAAATTCCCAATTTATGGTTTTTATTTTCTATTCTTGGGTGGAAAGATATTGTAGTTTTAGTTTCCCATAATTGCACCTGAAAATATTTCGAGTTAGATTTGAGGCACTTAGATTTCCCGAATTGGCCCCAAAACTTGCCAAAATCAATGTAGCATATTTCAAGCGCGTTGTTGACTTCGTGATCTTTCCAACGGTCCAAACGGTTCACGAATCGGAGTCCTAGATCAAAAGTTATGGCCCTGGGAAGTTGGCGCACTTTCTAGAAGATACAATTGTAAATGCTCTTTTGAAATTTGAACTTCATGTTGTAAATTTTTGGCGCCAAACCGCCTAAACTCAAATTTGAATGTTGTTTTGGCTCCAAACTAATGAGGATCTCTATTTATGGGCGGGTTTCTAATTTTTGGGTAACTTTTTGGGGACAAGCTCGCATATTGTGAAAGGGTGATTCTGTAGCTTTTTGTAACTTGCATGTGTTGTAGAACTTGGGGATTTGAAATCCTCTGCATGTAAGAAGCTCCATTTTTTGAATAATAAAATTATTCTCTTGTTTGTGGGTTATTTTCTAAGTCTCGGGTTGCGCCCTCATCAAACATTAGCATGTGACGATAAAATAGGTACAAGTTAAAGTTATTGTGGAAGCACACGACATCATGTTCTTTTGTAGAAACTAATTTGATTTAGGACCGACATGTTACACATTTGGTGTAATTTGAATTTAGGTCTACCTTATGTCATCCTGGCTAATTGCAGATCCCTGACTGAAATGGAGTAATGTTAATGCAATTTTTTGTATATAATCATCATACCTTTTTGTAACTATATGTATGGATGTGAGAGGATAATCTAAGAGAAGGTGGTGAGTGAATATACTTGTGTATAAAAGTGTGTGAGTGAGTGTTGCTCAATGTGAAGCATCTCAATCATTATGTGCCATCATCAAAATATCTGAAGGACTAGTGTAGTGGAGTGTCTAAATCAAGTTCAAATCGTGTGTAGGTTGTTTAACCAACATTAACAATTCACAAGCTCTATCTTTGTAATTATGTAAGACTGGTATTCTACTCAATGAGTTGGTGCTCAAATCATTGTATTGGGGATCAATGTCTCTAGTAGGTTGATGCCTACATATACAATTGGGGATTGGTGTCTTTGGTAGGTTGGTGCCTACTTCATATTATAAATTCCCTTATTATATTTCTGCTCTGTAAGGTTGGATTTGGATAGTAGATCCAAACAACAATTCTCACCGTGGTTTTTCCTAGCTTGGGTTTTCACATATATCTAGTGTTCTCATGTGCAAATGTGTGTGCTTATGTGGTTGCTTGAGTATTAATATCTATTCTAATTCAAGTTTCTTGATTGACATGTGTGTTGAACTAAAGAGTTTTAAAAATACTTGATCTATTGATTCAGCCCCCTCTCAGTAGATTGCATGTCGTTCACCATCTTGCATATCTCCATCTATAATATGCAGATCATCATCATAGAATCATATAGAAAAAAAAATCAAATTACATCTATAACATATGCATCCTTTCTGTCGAGAATTTGACAGAAAGCTTATTTTCCTAATCAATCTCTCAAGGGGGCATCCTACCTCCATCCCTCAACCCACTAGGGGAAATAACTAGCATAATTTTTTATACCAACATTTTTTCTTCAAACACAATGCCATAAAATGCATTGTCTCAAACAGGGGAAAAATATAGACACCTAAAAATGAGTAACACATTTCTATCTTTCCATTTTATCATTTTCTCATCAACTCTTCTATCAATTTTGGCTAAATAATTTTATATTAATTAATTAAGCTAAAATTTCCTCTTTTCATCTATAATAATTGTGATAGGTCGAATAGAGGTGTTAGAAAACAAGCAGCAAGTAAAGAGTGCAAATAAACAACTTAAAACAACCTACACTTCGAGATTAGCCTATGTTGGAAACAAAACAAGACGAAGCCACGAAATGGAACTTTATACCTTGCGTTGAGTCGATCCTTTGGTTGGCCCTTCGATCTTGGATGTGTATGCTCCTTGGATGGCAAGATGCAAGCTAGATAAGGATGTGAAGATGGATGCAAGTGGATAAAAATGTGAAAATGGCTAAGTAGAGGTTGAGAAACAAAACTGCAAGAGTTTGGCTAGCACAAGTGATCTCTCTAAAATGAGAGAAAAGAGGGGGTATTTATAGGATTTTTGGGAAATCCTAGGGGAAATGGACGGTTGAGATTGATCCACCAAATATCAAGATGTAGGGCTAAGGTGAGTTGAGAACTCACAAGCCCTCACATCTTGACATGTGGCATGTGATGAAGCCCTAAAAGGTGAAGTGGACATGAGGTGGAAGGAAGGACATGACATGGAGAGGGTACAAAGTACCTTGGGATTGGACAAGATCTCCTCATAAAGGAGGTACTTGTCCCCATGTGGGTGAGAGGACAAGTGGGGAATTAAAAATTCCTCAAATATCCTTATGGGGAGATGGGAAAGAATTTTAAATTCCAAAGGGTGCATTGGGGGATTAAAAGGTGAATTAAAAATTCACATGGGGAAGTGGAGTGCCTAGGATGAATAAAAAGGAATTAAAAATTCCTTGGGGGATGGGGAGAGTTGACTAAAGTGGGTGATTACGATTGTGCAAGCACTTGATTAGATTAATTAATGAGGATTAGAAGAGGGGTAGATCTCACATGTGACTTGATGTGACAAGTCAAAGATCACATGGGGAATAGTAATGAAGGATTAGAGAGGGGTTAGGCTAGTTAGTGAAGGATTAGAGGATGGTTAGGTGGCTAAGAGAGATTAGAGGCCAACTTGCAAAAGTTGGAGGATGTGACACCTCCTAATCAAGGATTAGGCATGTGCACACCTTAATGATGAGATTAGAAGAAGGATTAAGATAAGATAAAAATGATGGAGGATGTGACATAAAGGGAATTAAATAAATGGAATATTTATTTAATTCAATTGATGGAAGAAGGATTAAAGAGATAAGGTATATTGATTAAATACCCTAGGGATTTGGCAGGATTAAAGATATTAATTAAATAATAGTAGTATTACTTAATTAACGAAAATAAGACGAAAGGGGATGAATTTGGATAAATTAATTGTCCAAATTTAGACATCTACAATAATTAAATATTTTTAATTATCTCATATATATTAATTTCAAAAATTTTAGTTATTTGATTAATTTATCATTTTCCTTCCAATATTAATTTGGGTCCACTATAATAAAAAAAAGTATTTAATTCGCTAACACTTCCTTTCATAATTAAATAAGTTAAACTAATTTATTTAATTACCTCCTTCCCTCCATAATAAATAAAATAAATATTTTATTTATTTTTTAAACTATATTTATGAATTATATAAATTTATTTATTTAATTCTTTCGACCATTCCACCTCATCAATCCAATCCATTTACTAAATTTTAGCTCCTACCCTTGCTCAAATTTTCTCATCCATTCATTCTTCTAATTAATCTTCATCATTGATCAAATATCAAGTGAATCATATAAATGAAACCTTTGATCCACACATTACCCCTAGAGCACAATCAAATATCACTATCAACTTAGATCTAGCAAGAGCTCAATCTTAGATCATTAGCAAGAGCATCATCATTATCATGCGCTAGCAAGCAAGCTCATATCAATATCTGGCATCATCTAGCTCTTCTATCTATCTATTATCTTTGATCATTATCATTATGAATTCATGCTATCATACTATCATTGTGCTATCATGGTTATGATAGTTTGATGAGAAACCCACATAACAAGCATTCAAGCAAATATTTATCAAAAAAGTAATTAAGCAAATCAAGGTCTTTTCTATGGTATAATCGTTTATAATTTAATTATGCATATATCTTAAGTTTTATTGAGTAATTATTGAGCGTCAATTTGGTACTTTCATTATATTGTTCCTATAGACTAGAAATTGAGTTTTTCTATTTGATACCCAAAAATCACACCTTTTGTAATACTAAAATTAAGAGTAAGGTTGAGGCACATTTCTCAACATCTGACATTTTCACTTTTTTTGGCTCCAAGCCTCTACCACTTGTCACTTCTTTCTCCAACACCATATCACCAAAATTATTTGGAAGTTAAAGATGTAGTAATCAAAGCCTTATATATACATTTGATACCCCTAAAGTCATTTAAGAGATAAAATTTACTCTAATGGTAACCTTAGATTTAGGGTCATCCATTAAACCTAGGTTTCTCTCTCCCAACACACCTTTAACAAACCTTAGCACAATTGCATTTTAACATGATAAAAATGATTTGAGCCATCAATTTTCCACTAAGACTTTGTACTTATTAGCCTTACACTTACCAGAGCTCATATGACTACCCATTTTAAATAATTTAAAAAAGAGACAAAAAAATAGTACTAAGTGCCATGAAAGCTAAATCCATCACAACTCTATTATAATTACCATTTTCAAGATTACACTGAATATAATATTTTAAATCCACAATAGAAAATGAAATAAAAATTAATGCTATAAGATTCTCACAAGGAAGTTCCCACACCTTACTTTCTTTTCAAATTAAGAATCCCAATATATCTGAGTTAAAAAATCTCTTTCTCTTGAACAAGAAATATGGCATATACTATCATCATTATTTATATGTGAAGCAAAAAAGAATATTACTCTTTACTCTTTATCACTCCCATTGAATTGTGAATGCCAATACATTAGGGAAAATGACTCAATAGGTGAGAATTTTGTGTTCTAATAGTGGGTACAAAGTTTTGTTTTGATTTTGACATATTAGTCGTAAAGTTTAGTTTTTATATTTATAACTAAAAATGTTATTTTTATTTTCATTAATTATATTAAAGAAACAATCAATTATATAGTTATATAAAAGTAATTGATGGTACATATCTTGATGTACTCATTTTCATCAATTACAATAACGAAAATATCAATTATATGGTGACACAAAAATCATTGGTAGTACATGTCTTGATGCACATGTTTTTCTCTAACGTTTTAGGTTACTTTTAGAAAATTTCATGAAGATGATTTATTTGACTACATCATTGATTCCTATAATCTAAAATAATAACTTTAAACTCTTAACTCATTGATATAAGTGTGTTAAGATTTTCACTGAAATTAACTTACCATTTAAGAACCTCAATTCTTCTACTCAAAATTGTTTGCATGGAATCCAAATATGTATAATACTGTAAAAATAATAAAATTGTTAAATAATTCTTAAAAATAGATGTATCTAGAGCTATACGTAGTATTCCTACTCTAAAAAAGACTAATAAGTAAACTTTATAATTTTACATTTAATCTTTTTTATAATTTGATAATACATCACAAAGTCTAATAAAAGCAGTAAATCATGAATATTATGCAATACTTGCATAACTTTTACCACTATCATTGACTTGTGTTTGCCAATACATTTAGGGGAAAGACTTAATAGATGAGTTTGTTGTGTTTTAATAGTTGGTTATTATTGTGTAATGATATGATGTTTTCTTTTTTAACTTTGATTCATCACTTGTGAAGTTAAGTATTAGTAGCTCTAAAAATGACAACATTCATTTTAACAAATCGTATTAAAGAAACAATCAATTATATGGTGGTACAAAATTAATCGGTGAAACATGTCTTAATGCAAATGTTTTTGTCTAACTTTTTAGGTCACGTTTAGAAAATTCCATGAAAATCTCTCTATTGTGACTACATCATTGATGCCTAGAATCTAAAATAATAGATTTAAGCTTTTAACTCATCTATAGAAATGGACTACAAAATTTCATAGAAGTTTAGTTTATCATTTAAGAACTGAAATTTTCCTATCATTTATTCTATTCAAGATCATGTACACGCAAACAAAACACATAAAATATAAGTAAAATTTATACTTTTTTTTCTTTTTTAATTTGATAATAGATCACAAAGTCTAATAAAAATTATAAATCATGAATATATGCATCATTTAAACCCTTTAATGTGTGGGAAAAATAGAAGGGTGAACTTTGCATACCCATGTCAATTACCATTTAGTTTTGTGCCCATTTTGATGCAATGTTTTAATACAATTACATACTGGCATGTGACACACTCTCGTGCTAAGTTTGGCTCCTTTCTAGATCCCCATCCATCCCCATTTACTCTCATCTCCATGCACTTTCATACATTCAATCTTATCCTAACCATATATACACCTATTCCAACACACTTGCCTTACCATCAACCCACATTTGCATGCCTCATAATCTTGGCCTCAATTTTTTGCATCAATTGTCTTGGGTTAATCCTACAACATGCAAGTTTGCTCCTACATGAAACAAAATTGACCCCTAATTCAATTTTTTAAAATTCTAAATTATAACTCCTATCCTTTTCCACTAGCCATTGGGAGTCAACTTGATACATGTTTGTGTGACTATTTGTTATGTCTTGGTATTTAAAGACACTCACTTGAGCGTTTAAATATTTCCTAGGTCATTCAAACATCTTCAACAATTACAAGGAGCATTCATAAGAACTTTTAGATTTGGAGCATTAAAAAGATTCAACACTTGCATCATAATACACATTGAGGCCATTATGCACTTGTTTTTTGTCTGTTAACCCCTGCCAAGGTTGTTAAGTCAATCATTCAAGGGGGTTGACAAAAGAGAACCAGACTATTGCAATCCAACATCTTCCCTTGGGATTTTTTAAATACGACCAGTCCTTATGCACCAACAAACATTAAAAAGTGGGACGAACCAAATCACAAAATAGATATGTATCCAAATCAAGCTCACAATTTATAAAACAATTATATGCTCCAAAATATTTTTATAGAACTTAAAGATGATTACATATAATGTAAACCCAACCCACACAAAATTCAACTACTATTCAACAAACACATCAAAAATATAATTTTAAAAATATTTAACTAGCCAATTCCATACTAAATCAAATTATTCTACATCATTCTTTTAATTTATTTACATTACTAAACTTAGCCTCCACTTGGATACTCAAGAATTATCACAACTTTTCAACTTATGATGTGTATTTTAGCTTACAAATTATTTGCCCACGTGAGTAATTAAAAACTAGAGTTCAACACGTGTTCATACGAAACTCAGTGTATAAACACGGACAAGGAAACCTAGTTTGGTATGAACACCCGTGGAGGTCCTTTTCTCCTTGAGTTCACCCTTTTATTATGTAACGCATTGAAAATATTAAAAAATAATATTATATAGTTTTGAATAATGTTTTAATTCTTCAACGCTTATCAAGTCAAAAGCCTAGTATCAAGGCTAAAATACTTGTTAACATTACAATTTTCTTTGGTGTGCCATGTTGGTACGAACAATATAAGTTTTAGTTGCAAATCGCATATTAAAATAAATTTGGTAAAAGTTATTTTAGTTCAATAATATTTTGGTTAAGGTAATTGAAGGTTATATGTATAGTTTATGTGAAAATTATGTCTTTTTATATTTAGACTTATTTTAATTGGGTTTTAAATGTAATAATTAGTTTATAAGTTTTGTATGAATTTGGATTGTAATATTTTTGTATCTTAATTTTATCATCTTGTATCAAATTTATAAGTGTAAATTTGATCCATGCCACTCTTAATGTCATGAAGCTTAACCTTGGACTTTTGAAATTTAAATTCATAATTAATCTTGCTAATTCCCTCATGTTAACTATTTTGAGCAACATAACACATATTTGTATTGATTTGTTTGCTTGGTTGTTGCATTCAAAGACATTCATTTATTGATGAGCTAAAGGGGCTCCATAATGAATGGTTCATAAGGCACAACACTTGTTGAAGGCTTTGCAAATGGGGTTGCAAGCTAAGTGGGCTTAACCTTGTGGAAAACTCTGTGGTTAAGCACGCTTGAGATGGAGTAGTACTAAGATGGGTGACCTCTCGGGAAGGCCCAATGCTTCACCTCTATGAACATCACCTAGATGCAATGAATGCTAAGTGGACCATTCATTGTCATGAGAGATGGGTTCTTAAGAACCACTATTCATGAAACATGGGTCAATGAGTTTGACTTGTAAAACTACACGGTTGAATCTTGATAGCAATATCACAACATGACATTCATTCATTCATTCATTTAGTTGAAGTCATGGCGAGAGATTATCTAAGATGTATGAAAGGACTTGTCTTAGAGCATTTATAAGCGCATCTATAAACACTAAGCATAATTTTTCCATTAAGTATCTATTAATCATCATTTAATTATCTATTAATTATTATCTCATTATTAATTAATTAGCATTATCATTATTAATTATTATCATTATCCATTATTAATGATATAATTAAATAATTATTTATTATTTAAATAATATGAATTGATTATCTATTTAATAAATTCATCCTTATCCCCTCACACGTTAAATCCATCAAATTATTGATTTCCTCATCAAAAAATTATTAATAAATTTAAAAACTCATTATTATTCTCTCATGAGTTCAAAATTACAATTTTTTTAGCAATTTTAGTTAACTATCCATCTCTTTGAGCTAACTCCATAACTAGTTAACTCTTCATCCTTGATTGAATTACCACCATCCACTCAATCTTCCAAAATTCCATAAATTGGACACTTTCCACTCATCATTTTCATAATTATGAATCTTCATGCAAAATAGCTTATCATTAAAAAATTGTTAATCTTATGTTGTTGAGTTGAGTATCCACATCATATGAAATTCTTGAAAAATTCCATTTATGTATGCTTAGTCTAAGGCTTGAAGTTGAGTTTAAAATCAAGATTTAAGTTTATATTTATTTTCTTATTTTATGTTTCGAATTTTAATTGCATACATTTTTGGTGAAGCTAATGTAAAACATGTTATCTTTCATATAATCTTGGTGCTTGTGAGTTTCTAGTGATTTTAATCTTGCATATTCTTTTTTTTAGGTGGTTTTAGAGGTCAATTTTTCGAAGAGCCCCCTGGTGCAAAATAGACATTGTGCTTGTGTTCAAGAAGGCTAAGAAATGAATGTTGACATAATTTTTTACATTTTGGTTGTAAGAAAATTCAATATTTTTCTTAGTCACTAATTTTTTTTACTGCACGAAATCCAACATCCATATAGGTTGTATAGTATTTCTATTTTCTTTTGGTGATATATGCATAGTCACATATTTTTTATATATACATGGTTAGGGAAAAAATTAGTGGTGAATCTTTGCCAATTGGCGAATAATTAAAATTGAGACCTCCAAAAATGGCGAATAGTACAAGCTAAAAATGACATAGAATCGCAAAGCTTTTATAAAAAAATAATTTTGTCTTGATTAATTTGCCTATGTAAACGATGCGTCATTGGAACCAATTTGCCAATAGTTTATACTATAATTACAAATATTAATTAAATTCGCTAGTAATATTATATTACTACCATTAATTTCAGGGCAATATTGCCACAAAAATAAATTACCATTTAATTAAATTAGGGATATCTTAGCCTTGAATAGGGCTTTAATTTATTGCCATCAAATCATCAATTATTATTTTAATCAGATGGCTACAAGTTGATTCCGCGCCCTAATACGTGCGTGCCTTTAAAAGGCTTGTTGAGGCTCAAAAATTGTTTTGGTCCACACGATTAGGTTTATTCGTGTGGACCAAAACAATTTTTGAGCCTCAATAAGCCTTTTAAAAGGCACATGTGTATTAGGGTGCAAAATCATACCAAAACAAATTTCGGGAGTCAATAATCCTTTTAAAAGGAACGTGTGTATTAGGGCACGGAATCAACTTGCAACCGTTTGATTAAAAAACTAATAAATGGTAAAAATTTCACTTTTCATTTAGTCTTAATTTTAGAGTGATATTATTAAAAAATACTTAATCCATGTGTGCTCCAATGCGATTTCGATAGTGAATTTATGCTTGGTGGTGAGGGGCTCTACCCCTCAACCCCACTTGTATTGTGATAGGAGCATGTTGGGGCCGCTATCCCTGGACCCTGTGAGGGGGCGTTTCCCCCTCGACCCCCATAAGGGGGCTTTGCCCCCTTGACCCTGTCGATGGCTGCCGCCCCCAGGCCCCTACTTCAATATTACAAAAAATAAAAAATATATGGGGGAACTACGCTGACCAACTATGCAAATTTTTAAAGGGGAGATTCACCATTGTAATTAATATTTTAGTGATTATTTGCTAGGACTTGCCATTGTGATTATTATTTTTACCAATTATTTATTAAGATTCTCCAAGATTTTACACCTTGGCCGAGGGGGGGGTTTCTTAAAGTTATCCCTATACATGGTCATAGAGTTTCAAACATATGCACAAGGTTTTAGTTCACTATTTATTATTTTCATGAATATAGAGACTATTTTCATAAATATATACATAAGTTTATGTACATACACAACATATTTTTTGTTAGGAAAAATATCTCAACCTTACAATTATAAAAGGCTATTATTTATAGTAAGTTTACATTTGAGTGTGGATGGCTTCTAAATTTTCTCCAAAGCTACAAAATTGAAAAATAATCATGTTGGTAAAATTTTGACCCAAAGTCATGTCTAGATTTCAAGATATTAAAGTTTTCATTTTTGAAAGTTTCAAAATCAATTTTGAGGCCCTTAGAGGTTATTTTTAGACCTAAAAGTGGTCATAACCAATGAAGCGGGTTCTAGCTTAATAGAGCACTTCACGAGATTTATAGTAGTTCAAACAATTAATCAATCAGACTTCTAGATCAAATGTTATGGGCTTTAGAAGTTGGGTCTCTCAAATTGGCAATTATGAAAATGTGTTGGACACATAAAAGAGTTGTAAGGGGGAGTTACATGTGTTGGTATGTTTTTGGACACTGTATGGCATATTTTATTGGAGATAAGTTGGATGCTACTTTTTAGGTGGTTTTAGCTCATGTTTTGTAAATATTGTTTGATAGTTTCATGTATTATATCTCTTGTATATTAGGTGCTTGAGATGGAAGCTGAGTGCGAGAGTGTTATAGATGTTTAGTTGCTTCTAGATCTCTGGCCGGTTACACTCTTGAGAGATATCTCTCTACAAGTATATTGTGATCTAATTGATTTATAAATAGTATATTGGGTGGATTTTGGAGATTGTGTTTTTTCTCTCAAAAGGGTTTTCCCCACGTAAATCATTGTGTTGTGATATGAATGATATGCATATTTATTTCTGTTTAGTTTAAATAATTGTTGTAAAGATATTTTTTTCATAACCCTCCTCTCAAGGTTAGTGTAGGAAGTTTTTCCACTACCTTAGCTTCCTTACAAGTGGTATCAGAGATTGATTACCTTTGGTTTCAGTTGTGGGTTGTTGGTTTTTTTAACTAATCTAATATTGAGTGGGAACTTGTACAAAGATACTTTGTGATCTTGTTGTTGAAATTTATTGAGGATAAGTACATCAAGGAGAATAGAGGTAGAGAAGGTTTTTGGTAACAATTTTGATATGTGGAAGTTGGTGATGGAGGATTTGCTAATTGATTGAGATTTGTGGGTTGTTGTTGACGAGAAATTTTTAAGGCCTACAAATACTACTTTGGCTTCTCAATATAATGTTGTGGACTATAATGCCAAGGGTCTAATCATATTGTGTTTAGAAAAATCCATTTTAATCAATATCAATGAAGATTCATTTACAAAGAAACTATGGAATAAGCTTGGTGAGATATATCAAGCCAAATATTTATTGAACAAGATTTTCTTGAGGAAGAAATTATATTTCTTAAGAATGAAAGAGAATGGATGAATTGTAGACCACTTGGAAGAATTTAATATGTTGGTGGCTTAATTGGGATCAATTGTAAAAATGGATGAGGATAAATGCCAAATATTTCTTTGTTTTTTTCTTGATTAGTGGGATTCTCTCGTTATGGCTATTGGGAGTACTTCTATCGTGTTAAAATTTGAATGTATTGTGGGTTCTTTACTTTCTAAGCGATGAGGATGAAGGTACCTATCAATACTAAAGAGGACCTAAATGTTTGCAGAAGACCTAGTGAAGAAGGAAAGAAGAATGAGAAACATGATATATCCAAGTCCAAGGGAAGATCTCTATCTCCTAGAAATTTTAAAGCAATTTTTTTGAACAGTGGTAAGCTTGAACACTTGCATATGAAGTGCAAACAAGAAAATAAGAAGAAAAATAATAAATTTGATTGTGATTCTAAGTCTGAGAAGGAAGATGGCGATGCATTTGGGACATTGTTTTGAAGGCTTCTTAATCCTTCATTCATCTTTCTCTCTTTTGGAGTGGATTCTTTCCATGTTTTTTTCTCCTTTTCTCTAGTTGTGATATATTAGATTGTTTTTATATGGGTACCTCATTAGGCCTTGTTTTTCCAAACCCATCATGCATTCTTTATTTTTTATGTACTCACTTTTTAGGGTTTTTAGTTGCTCCCTAAGTTTTCACTTAAGGGGGTGTTAGAGTAATCATGCATTAGCTAATAATTAATTAATCTTTAATTGATTATTAGGCTAATTCATTTAATGCACTTAAGCTAAACTTAGGAATGATTTTTTTTGTTAACTAGAGTGAACTTTTATTAGATCATTTTGTCTCATTACATAGGATGAAGACATTTTTCATTATATAATCCCTTTATTATTTAGGTTTTCTCTCATAAAGCACTCTCCCTCATTGTAATTTCTTACATGACTCTTAAGGTTCATTCTATAAGTTTTCTTGTAAGGATATAAAAAATTATTTTTTGCAACTCTCTTGTGTGGAAGGTTTTTTTCTTCATTTCCTGATCTTGCATCTCATGTTATTCACAATTCTAACACTTGTGACTATCCTTACACTTGAATATGCAATCGTCATCATGATTTGAAATACTCAATTGAATTTAGCACTATTCTTTCCCATTTTTATATGCCTTTCATGCTTGTCACTTACCAAGACTCATGTCACTTATCATTACCTTCCTCAACTTGTTGAAACTATGTTCTTAGCCACTTACAATACCCTACTACTATCATTTTTCATGAAACTACTTTATATTTTGACCATGTCTTCTGACTGTCTTATTTTTTATTGATGTAAAATAATTTTTGAAGGGTTCTTGAAACCTTGTACAAAAGAGAATGAAACACAAAAGATAAATAAGTAAAGTTACCTAAAAAAACAATAGGCTGATTAAACCACAATCAGTCAATCATCAACAAAAAATAGAAAAACACAAAAAAACAACTAGAGAAGCTCTTTTAATATCCTTGTTGCTTCCACATCCTTGGTTATCACCTTGTCATGCATCGCCATTATTTCTTTGACATCTTGCATAGGAACCACATTTCTTTTCTTTGTTTTGTTGTAGGTACGAACACTCGGTCTAATCCCCAAATCAATGGCCTACTTCCCCATCTTAGATTCCTCACCCAACCTGCTTCGAAGGGTCAGGGAAGAGGGACTTACCAGTCCATTCTTTTTCTTTCTCATTTAGTAGCACCAATTCTTCAGTCATGGTCTTAAGCGAATCCTTGCTAAGGTTAATCAAGGAATTAAGATCCTTACAGATTTGCAAGGAGTTCCTTTCCAAAGCAGAAAGCCTTGGATCATGGTCTATTTTCATTTTAGAAAAATCCTCCACCACCAGGCTGAGAGTATATTTCAATGACCTAACAATTTTTTCCTTCTCTTTATCTCTCGAGAAGTTCATTCTCACCACCCCAAAAATGGATTTTTCTTTGAAGAATTTTCTCCCCTAAGTCGAAAGCCCTGTAACTTTAGCTATGAACTCCTCATTCATAGTGATATCAATTCCAAACATACTAAGAACTCAATTGTGCCAAGCCTCCACAAACTCCTACGAGGTCTTGGGATCAAACCCATGTAATTTCTCCATGAAAGGAGTGACCCCACCTTTCTGAAAAATATTCCAAACTTCACTATTAGCTTTGGTTTCAACACATGAAAAGGGCTTTGTTTTGCATCTATCACCCTGCATCTCTAAAAGCATCATATTTTCAAAAATTCCAGGAAGGAAATCGCACCTAGAAAATGTGTGATATTGATGTTTGAGGTACAAATAAAATTAAGGATAGATCCATCCTCAGATTACAACTCATCCTCCCACAATTTCCAATAAGAGTGACGACCATCAAATGCCTAATCAACATCAGAGGATAATCATTAAACTATCATCCCTTAGGATTACCAGAAGTTTCACCCCCCTTCAAAGATTTAGGGACTATCATTATTAAGCAATGTAATAAGATCCACAGGAAGATGGTCATTAATCTTCCACGACCTAGCCGATGACACACCAAGGTTAGCCAAAAGGTCCATAACACCATTAGCCTCACAAAACACATGGGGAATGTATACTTCTTCAAGACTTCTTCAAATTTATTCAACAAAGAAATAACATCAAAGATAAGTCTTTCTATGGACCAAAAAGGAGAAGTAAGCTTCCTAAAGAGCATCCAAGATAAGTCTTTCTATGGACCAAGAAGGAGGAGTAAGCTTCCTAAGGTAGTTGATAATATTCAACGAGTCCCCTTCTGACCAAATTTTGGAAACTGCCTTCTCCCTTGCCATTTTTAAACCATGATAGGCTGCAACAAATTCAACATAGTGGTTTGTCTGGATCCCTAAAGGGAGTGCCAACACAAAAACTAACCTACCATTATGATCTCTTACACTTTCCCATAACCAACAGGTCCCAAATTACCTTTAGCAAAACCATCAAAGTTGACTTTAAACCACCCAGGAGGAGGAGAATACCATATCACCCCTTCTCGAGTAGACTTTGCTCTTTTCAAAGGATAGATAATATCAAAGTTAAGCTTCCACTAATCTGCCACCCATAAATCATACTCTAGCATAGCCACACGGCCATGAAAATTAGAATTAGCCACAACCTACATGAAGTTCTCCTTAATGGTTGAAGAGATATTAAAAAAAAGGTAACCGAGGAAAGTGCAACATTCTAAAATTTTTGTTATTCCTCTCCTTCCATAGATCCCAAAAAACATGAGGAAGGATAAGGGACCATAGAAAACACATAGAGGAATTGGAAGAAGGAGCCTGCCACTAGCTACAAAGCTCCATAACTAAAGAAGGGAAGACCCAATCCATCTTCTAGAGATTAAGCATAAGCCCCCACACCTCCCACACATATCTACACCCAATAAAAAAATGGTGGGAGCCCTCTGCATCCTCCTCACAAAGATAGCATCTACTAGGCATGGAGAATCTTCTTTTCCAAAGATTATTAACAGTTAAGATTTTATCTTGAACTAACAACCAAAAAAACATATTTATCTTTGGAACCAGGTTTGATGACCAAACAAGATCCCAATGGGGCATGGGCCTACAACATCTTTCAGATAATGAAAAGAAAATGCCATTGAGAATTGACCTTGTGAAAGTAGCCTCCAAACCACCTTATCCCTCTAAGCAACAAAAGGGATATGAATCTGATATAGGAAACCATAAAAAGTATCCAACTCCCTAAAATCCTCATAAATTATTTTCCATGCACCATCCACAATGTAATTAGCAACAAAAAAATCAAATTCCCGAACACAAATATCCTTGAAGGAGCCGCCCAACCAACATCTTGAAGAGGACTATGACCAATCCACCACTCATCCGAAAAGAGAATGTATCTACCATTACCAATTGACCAACGAAGACAATACTTCTGGTCTTGACCAAGGAATTCCAAAAGATAGACCCTAGAGGAGGAGGAAAGAAATCATCCCTCAGAAAATCCTTGAACTTATCAACACCTGAAAGGTATTTTGAAGCAAGAATACCCATCCAATCATTTCCACCAGCTAGAAGAAACCATAACTATTTAGCCATGAGGGAAGAATTTAAAACCTTTAATTTCCTCAATCCTAATCCTCCTTGGGCTTTAGATCAACACACCTCCTCCCACAAAACAAGATGCATTTGTTTCTTTTCCTCCACACCAGACCATAAGAACCATTTCTAAATGCTTTCAATATTTCCCATAAATTTTTTGTAATTTGTAAAATGATTAATGCATACACCAAGAGATTCTACAAATTAGATTTGATCAAGACCAACTTTCCATCTTGATGAAGGAGGGAACCTTTCCAACCAGACAACTTAGCTTTAAACTTTTCAATCAATCCATTCCAAAACGAGTCAGGAACAACATTTGCACAAAGTGGCAAGCACAAATAAGTGCAGGGTAGAGTCCCAATAGCACATTAGAGAATACTAGTGATTCTCTTTTTTCTTCTATTCGGGGTATTAAGAAAATAGAGTGATTTTAGGAAGACTCACCAATTGGCCAGAGGCATCTTCATAACTATGAAGAACTGATTTAATGGATTTAGCTTCCGCCACTGAATATTCTCCAAGAATAATCATGTCACCCACGAACTGTTGGTGTGAATTAGGAGAAGAGTAGGTCAAACAAATCCCCTTAATAACACCACTAGGCACTTGCTTTTGAAGAGTTCTCCCAAGAACTTCAGCCCAAATAATAAAAAGGAAGGGAGAAATGGGGTCACCCTATCTCACACCCCAAGAGCTTCTAAATAAATCAAAGGGGGAGCCATTCACCAACACAAAGAAGGAAACCATCGAGATAAGGCTCATTATCAACTTCATGAATTTATTTGAGAAGCCAAAAGCAAATAAGACTTTTACAAGAAATTTCCAATTCACATAGTCATAAGCCTTCACTAAGTCTAGTTTCAACAAAAAACTAGCCTTCTTATTAACCATCAGTGAATGGATATTTTCCTGAACTATGATGATAGGATCAAGGATTTATCTACCAGAAACAAAGCCACATTGTTGCTGAGAGATAGTCAAGGGAAGAACCCTCTACAACCTTAAAGCCAAAACCTTTGAGAATATTTTGTAAATATAGTTGTAAAGGCTAATAGGAAAAAACTCATTAAAGGTAGAAGCATCGAAAATATTTGGGACAAGAACAACGAAGGTGGAATTTAGCTCCTTCAATAAATTTTGACTACCAAAAAACTCCTTGGTAGCATCAACCACATCTCTAGAAACAATCATCCAGAACTCTTGAAAGAAAAACATGGGGAAGCCATCCAAACTAGGGGCTTTATTCCCAAAAAAAGGAAAAAAAAAACTTCTTAACCTCCACTATAGAAGGAATACTACATGACATGTTATTTAAATCCTTCGTCAAATTTCTAGGAATAACCTCCAATAGCTAGTCTTGAATAGTTGGGTCTGGGCAAAAATTGTCAAATAGGAGATCAACAAAGTAAGAAGAAGCACCTTGTTGGATGTCTCCATCATTCTCAATCACCATACCATTGTGACAGATACAATCAATCCAATTAGAGGCATGATGCTTCAAAGTGGTGATATGGAAGAACTCCATATTCCTATCACCACAATTGAGCCAAACCACATGAGATCTCTACTTCCAAAATTATTCCTCCTTAGCAACAATATTATGCAAACAAGATAATAGAAAACTCTCCTCATTAGCCACATTAGAATTATACCCAAAATCTTGAATAGTCTGTTGCAGTGAGTCCAATTCCTCCTTAATACGAGATTTATCATGAAAAATATGCCCAAAGGATAACTTATTCTAAATCCTCACATTAGTCTTCATCAAAGCCAACTTCTTAGAAATTCTATACATTTTCAAACCATCAACCTAGATATCCCACCATGTAGATAATTTATCTTTAAAATTTGGTTGTGAAACCCACATTTTTTCAACCCGAAAAGGGAAGGAACACCTTCTACCAACCAAGTAAGCTGAAAAGGAAATGGGGAAGTGA
Organism: Sequoia sempervirens; assembly: GCA_007258455.2. NCBI lineage: Eukaryota > Viridiplantae > Streptophyta > Pinopsida > Cupressales > Cupressaceae > Sequoia > Sequoia sempervirens. The sequence continues at coordinate 73,973,102 of VDFB02000363.1, forward strand.
TTCAAACCCAATCTATTGAGGGTGGAGAGGGAGCAAGAATAAGAAATTAGCCAATCAAGAGGAAGGAGGGCCCTGTCCAACTTAACCTGAATCAACACATCACCAATTCTTCGGTTTGACAAGGTATAGGAGGCCCCCCAAAGGTCAACATCAAACAAAGCATTGCCATTGATAAAATACATCAAATCAAATCTACTCTCATCATCCACCTAGGATTCCCTCATATTTTCCAAGCTACTCAAAGGAGTATTGAAGTTTCCCATAACCAGCCAATGATCAACAAGGTGACAAGCTTTAAAGGAATTTAAATTCCCCAAAACTATTTATGAGCACTCTTCAAATTAGGTGCATACATATTAAAAGAAATCCAGGAGAAATTATCCTTAATATGATGAAAGGATGTAGAAATATGGTTAGATTCACAAAACACAAACCTCCCAATCACGACCTTTGCATTCCAAAAGGTAGCCACTCCCTGTGAGGCTCCCTCTACATCAAAACCATGGAGCCCACACTCTTTCAACATGTTCTTTAATTTTTCCAGCCTATCCACTAGCATTTTAGTTTCTTGAATCAATATAATATCTAGTCTATGATCCCTTACTAAATTAGAAAGGGTATCCTAGTTATGAGGTTTATTCAACCCTCAAATATTCCAAGAAAGAATCTTCATAGGGGATTCTGAGATGTGCTCTTCAAGCACATCTCAAACAGGGTTTTTTGGGAACCATCAACAATTTCAGCTTTGCTTTCTTTCTCCCTATGGTGTTGCAGAGAAGGTCTTCCCATGCCCCTCTTCCCCAGCCCACAATCAACTTTCTAGCGATTCCTAGTTACAACACCCTAGGGGGAAGCATGTTTCTTCCTGTTTCTAGTCTTAACAGGAAAAAAAGGAGACTCCTTCATAGGAAAAGAGCTACCCAAGTCATCCCCAATGATAGAAGAGATGAGCACCACATTTGGCTGAACAAGAGAATCAAAGACATCAGTAGGACAAACAAACTCCATTATTATGTTTATAGAAAACTATAATTGATTGTGAGTTCATAGTATGATGTCCTCTTATTTTCTCTTATGATACTAATCACTTATATACTATTGAATCAAACTCCTTGTAGCACTACAGACTATCATACAATAATTGGTCTTCATGATGACTCCCTTGGATTCATCTTACCTTTTTATATATTGGCTTCACACATGATTTGCTTTAATATTGGTGATGCCGACTATTTTTCCATTGCATTCATGCACAATATTTGAAAAACTCCTTTGATTTATCTCTAATAGATTATGATTATCATAAGCTTGATATTTAGCTCCTTGCATTAGTTAGGCAACATCACAAGTATGAACTTGAGTTGTACCTACCTTGGAGACATTACACACTCACTGCTTATTAATAGATATTCATTCTTTAAAAGAAAACTTACATGAACTCTTCATAGGGAAATCGTGTGTCCATAATCTTCTTTTCTTCATATTTTTATGCTTTAGGATTGTATTGAATCTATCGTTGAAATACAATAATGAGATTCATGACATCGAGCTTGTGAATGTTTCATTCATAATGTCGCATATTCATCTCACTCTAGGAACATTGTTATAATATATTCTTCTCATGGTTTCCTTATCATGAAGTATATGATTGTGATTTTCCTATGAAGATATTGTGTCCCTTCTCATAGACCCATATCTTGTTTACTATCATTGTAGCCTTGACCCAAAATCAAGAAATTGCTATAATTTTTCCCCTTTATGTTCACTATGACATTCTTACTAACTGTCATTTATTCCTTAGCATATTTTAGAGACTCTTTATGAATACTTAGACTCTTTGAGTGTTTACAAGATTAACTAGGACTTGAAATCATTTTATAAAAATCATGACAAAGACACAATACTTGTTAGACCCTAAAATTCTTAACCAACAAACCAAAAATATTAAAATCTTACTGGTATTTGGGGAATATCCATTGACATATATAATCAACCAAAATATAGATTGGAAAATGATCATGTGAAAAAGGGAAACTCTTATTTAACAAAATCATTCTATAGGTCTGCAATGTATGAAACCCTCTAAATAGACTTTATATGAAGCTAGAAGAGGATACTCGGTAGTGTAAATGGAACCATGTAGGGATGTAACATGGGTGAGACTTAATCAACCCTTGGATCCTCTCTATTATCTTTTAAATGTGTCATATCTTCTACTTGGTCTCTATTATGTGGTGAAGCTAACAAACCCCTTAAAACTCTCAATATTCGTGGCTCTTTCTTAACTTGCAATGTGTCATTACATTTATATGGTGTATTCATGTTTCCTTGGACTACTTTAATGCTACCATGGGAGCTCTTTTAATTCCTTAAAAAACAAGAGCATAAAAACCCTAGCCTTCACATGCTATGTGCCATATCTAGCTCTTAAAATTTCAAAAGGAAAAAATATTCAAAGCTCCTCTTTCTAGGCATGGATACTTAGTAAGAAAAATTCTCATTCTTTCACAATAATTCAACCTTACGAAACCCCTCTTTAAATTTTCTAATGAATATTTTTAAAAATATGAATTTAATATCAACATCCTTGGCAACCTCTTAGGGTATTTTTCTTGCTAAAAATTAAAGGACTAGCTGCCTTAGACTATCTATTGGGAAAAGAGTCAAGGAGACCTAACACAAAACTTGGAAAAGACTTCACAACTAGTTATGGGGACCTTGAAATTGCTAACTAACTAACCTAAACAAAACCAAAAGTTGTAGTCCCTTAATGAAAAATGAAATTTTGCATCAACACTTGGAGGAAAGACCCTAAAATATTGTGTAACATTACTTATTAGCAAGAAACAAAATATCCTAATATATACAAAAGATCATTCATCACCTCAAAAATAATTTTTGAGATGAATCCCATTAATTGGGATTGGTATTTATTCTCCATCCAGCTTATACAACTAGAAATCATTTTTTTTTATTAGATAAGTAACATTTATAGGGTGTTGTACCCATAACACAAAAGGACACAAGGGAAATAGTTTAGATAACCAAGTTCAACATGATAAAAAAAATAGACTAGAGACAACAATATAACAATAGAGAAACAATACATTATGTTTTTTTCACTTGGAAATTATATAAGGACAACTCCAAAAAGCATCAAACTTGGAATTTTTTTTAGGCCTACTCTTCAATTCATCCCACTTGAGGACTACATCGCCTTCGTTGAAAACTCTAGGAGTTTCCCTCTTGTGAAAATATGTGTTTATCTGTGTTTGGTGCATCTTCATTGTTTTCATGGCTTGATCTCTAACTTCTTCCAACCTAGCTAGTTGTGCTAACCTTATTTCCATTGATGCATCTTCTAAAATTTCAAGTTGTTTGACCAAGTCAAGAGCTGGAAATTCAAGTGAGATAGGTAATATTTCCTCTTTACCATAAACTAGCATATACGGGGAGTTATCAATTGACCTTTTAGGGGTAATCCTATTAGCCCATAGAGCTAATTTCAATTTTGTATGGAATGTACTTTGATTATCTTCAATGGTTCTCTTGATAATCCTAATCAAGTGTTTATTTGTGGACTTAGCTAATCCAATTCCTCAAGGGTAATAGTTTGAATATGTGATCAAGAAGAACCATTATTCATAATCCATTCACTTATCTTTATGCCCACAAATTCCAAGGCATTTTAAAAAATAATGGAATCAGGAGCACCAAACCTTACCAATAAATCTTCATAAAAGTTTAAAACTACACTCCCGTTAGCTTCTTTCAATGCTACAACTTGAATCCACCTGGTAACATGATTAGTGGAAATGAGTACCCATTTGTGACCTACACTATAAGGTGGTTAATGGCTCTAATAAATTCAATAGCCCACTTTGTGAAGGGATATTCAACTTGAATAGGTTGCAAGGGTAGAGATGTTAAATTTTCCTTACCTAATAAAAAAGCACACTTTTACATTTCCTTACTCATGCATGTGCATCTTTAAATAAACCAGGCTACTAATAGCCTACCCTTATTATCTTTAGTGTTGTTGTTCTAGGTGTAAAGGGTCCACTAGCTACTCCATGAAACTATTGCAAAACTTTTTCAATTTGGTCAACATCAATATACCTAAGTAACACACCATTGAAATCCTTCTTGAAAATTATGACATTCAAGAGTACATATGGAATGTATTGTAGCCTAAAATACCTTCTTTTAGCCCTATACATTCCTTGTGGGTATTCACCTGTTTAGAGAAAATGAGTCATATCTTGCACTAGCTTAGAGGAGAAGTGTGTATATATCTTTGGGAGCTTTCTTGAATAGCTAAGATAGCCTCTTCAACATTTTCTTTGTTATTATCTGCATCACCAACTAGTAATTCACACAAGTCTTTCCCTCTTACCAATTTGGTTACCTTGATTTCTACATCATTCTCCACAACCTTGGTGATACAACCTGACCTCTTGTCATTTAAATCCTTGCTCAATATAAATTCCTTGAAACTAGGATGAACAACCATCAAGCAATTTTTTTTTTGAGATCAAATGACTAAATTTCAATAGGCTTGTAATAATAGCAAGAACATGTTTTTCAATAAAATTAACCTTTTTGTAATAATAGAGTGGTGGTTACCAACACATGATGCTCAAAGCTCTTTGGGGGGATGTTGCAAAGGAACTCATGAGGTACATTACTCTTGAAGGTCATTTTTCTACGATTAATGCCTATCATTTTGTTCTATTGAATCATTTCCTCTATAAGAAGAAAATTTATTTTCCATTTTATCTCCAGCTTCTCTAGAGTATGGTTTGAAGGATCACAAAAATAACACTAAGAATCTGGTGTTGCATGTTGGTCTCATTTTATTGATCTCAGATTATGCTAAGGATTTTGGAGTCTCTAAGTTGCTTTCTATCCCTTCTAAGGGCAAGCAACATAAGTCATATGAGGAATATGAAACTGTTTCAGAGGATGAGTTGGTCACTATGAAAGGGAAAAAAAAAAGACTAAAGTCCTGGAGGAGGAGTCTGATTTAGAGGAGGACATAGATTATGTACCAGACTCTCAAGCCTCCATGGATGTGATATCACAACCTCCTGATGTGGGTAAGTCTAATAAAGGGGATTTGGGTCCTAACTAGAAGGGTTATGAGACTTGCAGTGAGGAAAAGGTTTTTGAAAAATTGAGTAAAACTAAGATTGTTGCCCCTTCCACTATCCTAAAGGATAGGATTGCTATTGTTGGAGAGGAGACTTCGTTGTCCCCTATTTTGGGAACCAAGAGAAAGTAGGGTTTGAAGGAGGGAAATAATGAGAAAATGGCTACTAGGGTTGCAAGCCAGATGGTGGAAATGCAAGCTACTTCTCCCTTGAAGTTGGTTGGTGGGCAGGGTGATGTGGACTTAAAGGTGCAAAAAATAAGGAGGGTTGTTGTTGAGGAAATTGTTGACTCCATTTGGAAGATTCAAATGTTGATTGCCAAAGGTAAAGGTAAGGAGGTTGGTGGTAGCCAAGAATAGGTTAGTTCTTCTTAGGAAGATGATGATGAGGTTAAGGATGTATTTAAATTTGACTGTGAGGAAGTGCCCAATGTCTTGGGGATGGCCAAGGAGGGCACTATTTCTTTGTTTAAATTTTTTAAGTGGGTGTTTCATGAGCTCAATAGGACTAATGTCAAGGTTAGAGGCGCAATGAGCAAAGTGGGTGAATATTCGGTTCAAAACCAAGTTGATGAGTTGTTTGATTCCTTGAAGATTGTGGTTGACGAAACACTAAAGATGAAGTAGATGCTTGAGCAAAGAATCCTGACCCTTGAATACCATTTGGAAAGTGTTAGTGCGACTTTGGAGAGGGGTGGGGAGGGGACTAAATCTATGGTGAAGTATGAGTTTGTGGGTATCTCTTCTCCTATTGATATGGCCAAGAAACACAAGGAGGTTGTTCCTGGTGAGGATGCTAGTGTTGGTGAAAGGCATGTGGAGGAGGAGGGTTCAGTTGATAAGGCTGGTGGGGTGAAAAATGTTTTGATTATTGAGGTAAATGTGGGTGGGCTTGGAGCTAGAATACATAATAAAACCAAGGTGCAGGTTGGGGTCCCTGATAAAGATAAGTTTGAAGTCATGGATGACTATCAAAAGACTATCACGTGTGACATGGAAGTTGATATCCTGAAGAATATATAGCTTTGTTTCTTTTTTGGCTATTGTGTGTTGGTGGTTTGCTATTTTTTGGTTGACTATTTTCTCTTTGTAGTTTTCTTTTGCTCCAGCTGCTCATTTTTGTGAAGGGTTTCAGGGCCCCTTCAAAACTTGTTTACCTCTAATCAAAAGCAAAATTAACCTTTTCTCACACTCTTCCAATCCTTTTCTAAATAAGGTTATTGGTTGCTCCAAAATTTTATTAGTTTTTTATATACTAACATAGTTGAGATGGTGTTTAAGAGGGTAGGTGTTGCTGCTAAAGATTCATTTATGCCTTCATAACTTATTTTTCCTTGGTCAATTTTAAAACCAAATATTTTGTTAACATGGATGTTAGTGGCATTAGAAGAACAACAATATTTGATATAACCCTTCTAATAAAATTGATCCTTATGAAAATTTGTAAACTATTTTTATGAGTTGGTAAAGATAAAGTTAAGATAGCACTCTCCCTTTCAAGATCAATTCTAATACCATGTTTGGACACCACATAACCAAGTGAATTTCCTTCATGAACATCAAAGATGCATTTATTTGGATTGAGGGATGCACCATACTTCCTACACTTGTCAAAAATGTGCTTTAGATGAGTGAAATTGTCCCTTACATCCTTCAAAAAATTACTAATATCATCAAGGTACACAAGAACAATATTATTCAGCAGGGACCCTACTATCCCCACTACATTCAAGAGTCGATTCATGAGTAGATCATTGATATCAAGTACTTGTTACTAATTTTTATCTACTAGCTAAATTAGTAAAGTTTTATCAACAGTTATTAAATTGGGGTGAGAAAAAGATTTAACATTTGAGCAAATCAGATAAGAAAACCAGACATTTAATGATTTATCAAGTACATGTACATGTTTTATGGATAGTTCATCATGTTTAACATTTTAGCATGTGGTGTAAAATGGGCTCCCAAAAGGGTTGACCCTAGCATGCTGCCCTCTTAGATTCAAAAGATGCAACGAATAGTGGTCGCATGTTTCAATCATATCTTGAAAACTAGGATTTGGGTTTTCGTGATTTTTGGTATAATTTATAAAACAATGAGGCAATTTGATTAAAAAAATTTCTCACCAACCCAATTCATATTTTTAAAGAAATCGTCTCCACTTCTAAGGAAAAATAAAAATCCACCTTTTTAGGAGGATTGTAAGGCTCAAAGGGCAGTTGTACATTAGTTTTGAGGTCGCACATGGGTTGACCATCACTCAAGGGGAGTTTTGGACACTTAATCACTCAGTTTGCTCCAGTTTTGAGGCCTTTTTTGCATGTTTTTTAAACTTGCACGATCAAAGATGATTCATCATGCATATTAGTGGAGTTGAGAGTTAAGTCTCAATATTATCATCTAATTTTAAAGTGAAAAACACTTAACTTATATCTTATGCATGATTTTAAATAAGACACAATAAGTAAATTAAATATTAAAGGTAATCTTTTATTACCTTAATATTTACCATGTAATGTAAAAAAGAGGTCGTGGTCGAGGCCGCAGTGGTGGCCATGGGTCAAACCGCCAGGTTACTCCCCCTCAGAGCCCTCATCAAAGTGATTAGGAAAAACAATTGGGTTCGTAGTTGGAATAGAAAAATGAGGAATAGATTCCAGAACAATCGGTGGTCAAGGGAGCATAGTTACGTCCTCTACTGGAAGAGGTCCTTGCTTGAATTGGAACTAGACAGGAAGTGGAACAAGAGGTGATTAGGGAACGTGATAGATCTTCGAGGAGAGTTGATGATACAGTGTAGCAGGATGCCATCATTGCTGGTCATATGCAAGATTTTTTGAGGGCATGCCCTCCTACATTTGATGGATTTGGTAGTGGTTTAGAAGCAAAAACTTGGCTAATCGATTTGGAGTGATGGTTTGTGATGTATCCTTATGGTAGCAACACCTATGCTCGTTGCACCATAATGCATCTTAGAGGCTTTGCTTCTACTTGTTGGCATTTGGAGGAGCAAAAGCTCCATTTGGAGATTGGTGAAGTCTCATGGGATATATTCCTGGAGAGATTCAAAGTATGTTTCTTGTCTGAGCATTGGAGACAGCGACGTGCAGATGAGTTTCATGACCTATGTTAGATGGCTATGTCTGTGGAGCAATTTGAGCACAGGTTTTATGAGCTCAAACAATATGCAGGGATTGTGGACGATGAGGCGATGTTGGTGCAACATTTCATTAGGGGTTTAAACACCCGTATTAGCAGTGGAGTCAGAGTCTTCAAGCCAAAGACTATGGAGGTTGATGTGGAGAAGGCACGTATTATGGAAGAGAATCTCGCCATGGCATTGGGTGGACACACAGGAGTACAGATAGGTAGTGCTCCTATTTCAGGTTTTGGTTAGCGAGCTGGTTAGTTACAGATAGGTGGTTCCTCTAGGAATCAACAGGCACCCGCTAAGTTTGGACAACAACATCATAATCAACAAAAGAATAAGAATTCACAGTTTCAATAGGGTAATAGTTCACAATTTGGAAGGAACCATAACTAGTGGCGCAATAAGCATAATCGACAGGATCAACCAACTCAAAGTGCATAGTATATAGTGAGTAGAGGCAGCTTTCAACAATCCAATGCACCTTCAGGTGGCAGAGGATTTGGCAGAGGTACTGGTTGTTTCTCATGTGGTCAGCAAGGACATATTGCTAGGCAGTGTCCTATGTGAGGTACTTCAGGATTTGGACAACGACCGAAAGCTTTAGAGCCAACACTTGGTCATGTAGGCCATTCACAGACAGTTTTTGCTGCGCTAAATAACTGCTAAGAAGATCATCAGAACACTATGGTTGACTCTTCAAGTCAGTTATAGGGTATTGATGTTACTACTCTTTTTGATTCTGGAACTATTGATTCATTTATTTCATCTACTATTGTTGAGCGATGTGGACTTGTGGTCGTAAAGCAAGGCGATAGGTGGTAGGTGGAATTTTCTTTTGGGGAAAAGGTAGCAGTAGAATCCCTCATTCACAATTGTGGACTAAGGATTGGACTGTTATCTACCTTAGTAGATCTTCGAGTCACACCTTTAGGTTCATATGATATTGTTTTGGGGATGGATTGGTTAGAATCTCATCATGCAGTGATTGACTATCGCCAAAAGACAATACGTTATATTGATGATGTTGGTACTAAGGTTAAAATTTTTGGTGTTCAGAGACCCATCTCTTTGCGGATAATTTATGCTATGTAGTTGAAGAGATGCCTTCATCAGGGATGTCAATTATTTGTGACAACAGTTAGTGACTTGGATTTAGGGGAGAGTCAAGAGATATCACGTGATGATCACCCTATTCTTAGGGAATTCTTAGATGTTTTTCCTAGTGATATTCCTAGTATGCCACCGAAGCATGACATAGATTTTAGAGTTGACCTAGTTCTTAGAGCATAGCCCATATCTCGAGCCCCTTATAGAATGACTACATAGGAACTGGAAGAGCTTCGTATTCAGTTGGAGGAACTCTTGGCAAAGGGTTTTATTTGTATGACTAATTCCCCTTGGGGAGCATCTGCCATCTTCATGAAGAAGGAAAGATCTCTCAGATTGTGCATTGATTATCATCAATTAAACAAAGTGATGATTAAGAATCGATATCCTTTACCCAGAATCGATGATATTTTTGATCATATCAAGGGAGAAAATGTGTTCTCTAAGATTGATTTGAAATCAGGTTACCATCAGTTGCATATTGAAGAAGCTGATATTCATAAAATGGCATTCTGAACTCGATACAGACACTACGAGTTCACAGTAGTACCATTTGGGTTAATGAATGCACCATCATTTTTCATGAGTTTGATGAATGGTGTATTTCACACCTATCTTTATTTTTTTGTTCTCATGTTTCTCAATGATATTTTGATCTATTCGAGAAATATGTAGGAGCATGAAGAGCATTTGAGATAGGTACTACAGTGTTTGAGGGAGAATCAATTGTATGCAAACTTGAAGAAATGTGAATTCTTCCAAACTGAGGTGAAATACCTTGGTCGTGTGATTTCTGGAAAGGGTATAACTATGGATCCTACAAAGATTCAAGCTATCATTGACTGGCCTATGCCTACTAGTGTTGTAGAGGTTCGTAGTTTCATGGGTCTTGCTAGATATTACAGACAATTTGTTCAAGGGTTTTCTAGGATTGGACACCCCATTACTTATCTTCAAAGGAAAGGGAAGAAATTCATTTGGATAGATCAATGTCAGTTGGCATTCTGGATACTTAAGGATAAGCTGACCAATGCACCTATCTTAGCAGTTCTTGATCCTGCTGAGGATTTTGTTGTTTGCATTGATGCTTCTTTGGAGGGTTTAGGAGTTGTACTAATGTAGGATGAATGTGTGATCACCTATGAGTCTTGCAAACTCAAGGATCATGAACAAAATTATCCCACTCATGATTTAGAGCTTGCTGGAGTTGTACATGCTCTAGTTCATTGGAGACATTTCTTGTTGGGGCATCATTTTGAACTTCATTGTGATCACCGTAGTCTGCAATATATATTGACACAACCTAATTTGAATGCTAGGCAAAGATGGTGGATGGAGTTATTATGTGAACATGATTTTGAGGTGAGATATTTTCAGGGAAAGGAGAATGTAGTGGTAGACGCCCTTAGTCAATGAAGACATGAGATTTTTGCTGTGGCACTTGGAGTTGAGTTGAGCAGCCAAATTTTGGCAGCACTTCCTACTGATAGATTATATCAAGAAGTGAAGATGGAGATCGATTCAGGTAGACCCTTGGAGGGAAGATTTTAAGGATATACCCTTGAGTTACATGGCTTGTTGCGACATTTGGGTTGTATCTATGTACCATCTTCAAAAGATCTTCGCACTTTGATCTTGACAGAGGCACATCGAGCACCATACTCAGCTCATCTTGGTGTTAAGAAGATGCATGTGGATCTTCAACAGTTGTATTTTTGGCTTGGTATGAAGCGTGACATTGCTGATTTTGTTTCGAGATGTCTTGAGTGCTAGAGAGTTAAGGCTGAGTATTAGCATCTCACCGGTTTATTATAGTCACATCTCATCCCTGAGTGGAAATGGGATATTATATTAGTTGATTTTATTGTTGGATTACCTACGCCATCATGTCGAGATGATGCCATCATGGTTACTATTGACAGATTGAAAAAGGTAGCACATTTTTCTCCAGTTCGGTCATCTTACAATGCTTACTCTCTGACTAGAATATTCATGGAGGATATTGTTCGGTTGCATGGGATTCCTCATAGAATCATTTTAGATAGGGATCCTCTATTTACATTAGACTTATGGACATCGTTACAACATGCTTTAGATACACAGTTGAACTTTAGTTCAGCCTATCATCCTGAGACTGATGGTCAGACAAAGAGAGTTAATCAGATTCTCGAAGATATGCTCAGAATGTATGTGATGGATCAACAATCACATTGGGAGGATTATTTATAATTAGTGGAATTTTCCTATAACAATGGGTATCAAAGTTCCATAGGTATTGTCCCCTTTCAGACACTGTATGGTCATCCTTGTCGTACTCCTTTGAGTTGGGATTGACTTGAGGATAGAGTTCTACTCGGTCCTAAGATGCTACGTGATATGGAGTAATAGGTTGGTCAAATCAGAGAGCACTTGGTAGTGGCACTGGATAGATAGAAGGAGTATGCTGATGCACATAGAGTTGATCGACAGTTCTCAGTTGGTGACAAAGTTTTTCTTCGAGTGCAACCGCACAAGAGTCCAATCTGTTATGGAAAAGGCTCTAAGTTCGTGCCTTGTTTTGTTGGGACATTTGATATTCTTGAGAGGATTGGTCTTGTGGTGTATCGACTTGATTTACCACCCATTTTATCATGCATTCGTGATGTTTTTCATGTATCAGTTCTTAGACTTTATCATCCTGAAATTTCTCATGTACTCGATTGGAATGTGTTACAGGTAGAGGATGGGCAGCTGGCTTTGGAGCCCGTGGGCATTCTTCAGCATCGAAGGCTCGCCCTCAAGGGTTGATATGTTGATCAGGTGAGGGTCCAATGGGATCCTAGTGATGAGGCATCAACTACTTGGGAGGATGCGACTCGTATGCATGCAATTTATCCTTATTTATTTGCAGGCTTCTAGGAGTAAGCTTTATCCTAGGGGGTGAGGATGTAATGTCCCTCTAGTTTCAAATCTCTGTTTAGTTTGATTTTTCTTGATAAATGCTTTAGTTCATTATGATACTATGTTGTTCCTTTTTAGAGGTGATTTTGATATTATGTTGTTTTGTATTTTGTAGATGATACATTGACATCTTGATTATCCGGTTGTGTTCGTGTGATGATACTGAGATAGACACTTATGTGATATGGTTTATTAGCTTATGATTTTTCATGTGGTTATTATGTTGAAATGATTGCTTATGATCTATCTTGCTTTTCTATTTCGGTGAAGAAGACACTGTAGCATTACTCATTCCTGAGTACCTTGCTACGCTGTGATTCTTCTTCACAGTGTGTTTTCTAATATAAGTATATATATATGTTTTAACAACAATGTTTCCTGCAGATACAAGTACCAGGTAATGGATCCACCTACTTGACAGGTCTAAGCATACCCTAATTCAATAAAATTATGTTGATTTAGAGGTATTGACAGGTCCTTTTTGAACCATCATTCTTTATCGAACGCGTATCTATTTGTTACCCCTCTTTGTTGTCCAGTTTGTTCTATTGTGTCGTGTTTGTCTGTATTGTTTTGTGTTTGGGAATTTAATATTTAATTTCAACGATTATCTGTTAATGTAATTATAAATGTATTTAACTAAATATGTATTGTTGATTTATTTGTGCAAACTTGAATAATGAGGAAATAGATATTTTCAATATCATAGGAATCTTTGATTTGAAATTGAAAATATGATTTTATATTAAAAGTGTAAGTTGAATTGTTTGATCTATTTTTGATTTCATAATGAACAATCAGTTAAGTTTTATGATTGAGATTTAATTGCATGCATTAAAAAAGTTTGAGGGGTTGCAATTTTTCATTCACGGGAAGAATTTAAAAGAACTTTCACGGCAACAGTTTTAAGATGAATTTTGCACGAGAGTTACTTTGAGAAATTCATATTTTAGAATCGATTTGCACGCATAATTTAGAAGTTGTATTGATTTGTATTTCTTCATCAAAGCCTGGTGAATTGATAGTGGAATCAACAGAAGTTTCAAAGATTCATTTTCAGCCAGTCATCAATCTTTAAACAGGTTTTCTTCTTTAGTTTTAATTCTTGTGCTGAATTTTTCAGAATTTAATGTTGAATTTTATTGTTCAATAAAGAAATTGTTTTGTTGAACTTGCACAAACAACAAAAAACAAATTAGAAGAGTATTTGGATATTAAAATAGGAAAGAATAAAAAATATCCTGTAAATATATATATTATTCCAGATCTAAAAATTGTCTTTAGTTTTGGCTGTGAAATAAATGTGTTTACAGGAAATCAAAATTTCAACAAAAGGTTGAAGATTTTCTTTTAAACAAAAGATTGTATTTTTTTGGAAATTATCTTTGTTGCATCTATTATTAATAAATAATTCAAAGAAACAAATCAAATCTAGAGAAAAACATAATTTACAGATCTGGGCATTTAAAATGGCCGTAGAATAATCTATTGTTTTATGAATTATAACCTTCTGATTCGAGAGGAATTTTCTTTTTCTATAGATTCTATTCTGTTGCAAATTTCTTATTTAATATTTTTTTTTTAAACTGCGCATCTTCAAAATTTATATTGAATGAGGTGCGCTTAGGAATATAAAGAGATTATATTTTTAAAAATTTCCTGTTATTGGATTATTGTGAATAACTTTACATTGTGTGCATCAAGTATCCTGATTTTATTTTCATTGTTTATTATTTGAAGGCTTATGTCATTCGATTCTGTTATGTTCTATTCTTTAGATCTGCGCGCAGCCTCCTCACAATATTTGCTATTTAATCATTGATCAATAGAACTAGTTTAAATCATTTCCTGAAGCATATAATTCCATTTTGAAAGACGTCTTCCTCTTTACCAGCGTGGTTAGTTGAAGTAATAACTTATCTTCTGGAATTCTGTAATTTCCTTGACCCATTTCTATCTACCATAATATATTTCACTTGAAATTGCACACGGGTTGTAGCTAAATTTTGGAGATTTTTATTCAGTGGAAGTATACCCAAATAATTGAAAACTACTCCTCTTTAGTCGTCTTTACCTTTTTCATAGGAGAAACACCATTGTGATGCCATATCTTTCATTCTTCTCAATTTTCTTCACAACTTCATTTTGTCGCCGTCTTATGGAGCTTTCTATAAATCTTACAATTTATATATATATATATATATATTCAATTGGTTTAGAAAGGCGTATTCCTGAGATTTTCTTAAGATCTAGAAGTTGCCCTGAAGAGCTCTTGATTTGTTAATTTGTTAACTATTATCATTCAAAAAAATTTCAATTGATTTGCAAGTTTTAGCACTGGCCCTTACTCTCATTTCTTGATTTTATACATGACTTAAATTTATTATCTTTCCTGATAACTATTCTCTATGGTATGCATGGTGTTTAATGCATTTCTTTTTAAATATCTTTTGGCTATAGATTGTGAACCTTAGCTGATATTATGCTTTTCTCTGAGATGTCTGTATCTATTATTCTTTCTATCATGCGTCCAGATTTGATTTGTCTAATCTGTGTTTACTTCACAACCTGCATGCGTTATATGTTTAGTTTTTATTCAGTTTCTTAAACTATGCTAAAAAAATCCATACTATAATATTGGTGCATGGCACTACTTTTACTTCTTATGGTTACGATATCTGTTTGAAACTATCACTCTTTTCTTCACTATGAATTCATCTTTGCATGAAATATTAGTGGTAGTTATTTTGTTATAAAATTATATTTACACAATTATCAATTGAAATATATATGTATGGTGCATGAATTGGTTAAATGCAAATTTATGATTAAGAAAATATGAGAAAGATATAATTTTAAGTTTATTATTTGTAATGTGATTCTTTTTAGTTAAAACTTGTATAATAAAAAAGATTCTTCGTTCGCCAATAATTATATATATATAATAATAGTGAGTTGTATTGCTTTTAAAGTGATTGAATTTTTAAATATAAAGGATTTATATTATCCTTATTCTATAATGTTAATAAATTCATTTTCTTGAAATGATTAGAAATATTTATATTAATATCTATAGTTTGTTTATTATGAATTTTTAATTCATGAAGTTTGGTAAATTGTAATTATTTGGTGTATATATATAATGTTGATGATGTTTATTTTCATTTCATTAAAAGCTAGGGAAGAGAAAATAGTATTGTTAAGTACATTACACTTTAATTATATTGCTCAATTATGATGATCTTTATTTAGGGGTATAGCTTTGCACCTTTTTTTGTTGTCAAAAGAGACATCTTAGAGATTTTGGTTTGTCTCTAGTGAAAGATATAAACCTCTATGGTTTTGAACTTTACGCTTGGTAGCTACCCATAGAATTTTATGTTGATTCATGTTATAGAAAGAGTGGCTTGTGGTAGGGGCCAAAATCCTAAGAGATTGTCTGGGTAACCTATTGTAGGTGTGTAAATTCAGTGGAAACCTAACTAATGTATTAGGGGTTGGGTAGAACTAAACATTAACTCAGATAAGAATTTTCCTCGGCTACTTTCTTAATGCTTGTTTAGATTGAGAAAAGGCTAAGAATGCCTGGAATGGCTAGTCACCTATCTTTTCTTCTTGAAGATAGAACGACTCCACATTAGTTTACATAGGGGCCGAGAATTGGTAGAGACTCCAGGGTAACTCTTGGAGAGGGCCGATAGTCTAGGAAGATTCACCAAGGTAACCTATCCCGACGGTGAGATGACACTCTTTGTCTATTCCATGATTATGATCTTTGTGTTGAGATATCTTTAGTTGTGTTTTGTCATTGGGAGTTTATATGTTATGATTTGTTACCATCATGTCGTAATGTGTATGTAAGCCACGTAATTGTAATGTTTTGTCTTCTTGTTTGTGGACCTGTCATTATCTCCTAGCATGGAGGGAGTGGACCTTCGAGCTCCACGTGGTTGGTAGGAAACCGCATTGTACCTTCCTTGAATATTCATGTAGTTGTTGCTATACTTGCAGTTGGATTCCAATTACTTCATTGTTTATGACAGTGGATGCGAAATGTGTTCATGGATATGGATGTCAGTTGTGATGTAATCATTATCCTCTTTGTATATTTACCTCTTGTATAAGAGTGTTCCCATTGTATCATCACTTTGATATATTCAGATTTACTAAAATCTCTCTTGATGTAGTCTAGATTTATGGTTGTCCAGATTGTATAAGATTTTGTAAACTGGATCATTCATGACTTTTAAATTTGTACTTATGTTTTATGATATAATGTGTTGAATTTATTTATTATGTTTATGTAACATAATTTTGGAATTCCTTAAGGTAGTTGTGTTATTAAATCTCTTTAAAAAAAAATTGTTAGGTTAATTTGTTCTTTACACTTTTTTTTAACGGAAACCAAGGTGGGGTGTTACTAGTCATTCGTTAGAAAATCATAAAGGAAGCCATCCTATAATCTGGAGGTTAACTTTCAACATAGGGTACCCACAACTTGAAAGTTTTCCCATGTTACACAAGATTGCAAAGCATCTCTACTTTCACACACGGGTGCATTCCCGTGATAACAGTACTATCTAACATTAGATCAAAGTACATACATCTTCACCGAACCCTTCATTGAGAGCAATTTCCTTCATTTGCAATCTTTTCTTGGGGTGTGGTTGGTGTCCTTTTTATGGGGCTACTTAGTCCTTATCTTCTTCTCTCTTTATTTGTGGGGGGAATTCTTATTCTTTGGGGGGGATTTGATACGTACATGGGTACCTAACATGGCCTCATTTTCTAAGAACCATCATCTTTTACATCCTCCTAAGTTGTGCTTAAGTGGGGTTTTGGTGTAGGCTTTTATTTTCCTAGTGAGGTAATTTATTTTCCTTTAGTCATAGGTTTTTCCTATACTTTTTTTTTAATACAAAAGGGGTGTCCCCGTGAGTTTTTCCTATACTTTTATTTAGCTTGCTTAAGATAATAAAGTGAGCTTCTTATTTAATAACTAGGAAATAAAGTGATGAGGTGTCTCCACCCTTTAAGGGCGGAGTATTTAATTTTTCATCATTTAATTTAATATTGATGGTTATTGGTGGTCAATTCCTATTGGTTGATTTGTCACCTCCATCCTCTCCTTAGTCCTATATAAACTCACTAACTAGCTTATATTTTTCATCTTGGAATCTCTTAATACAATTATGTCATCCTAACATTGCATATCTCTCAAAGTTGCTAGTTTTCATTTTTTTATGTTTTTCTAGTTTATGTAGCTTTGAATTTGTCTTATAAAGTTCCTTGGGTTATTCAATCTATTTCAAATTTCTAACAATATGTATATTCATATGCATACATACATATATATACATATACATATACATATGTATATATGTATGTATATATGTATACATACATACATACATACATACATACATACATATATACATATATATACATACATACATACATATATACATGTATACATACATACATACATACATACATATATATATATATATATATATATATATATATATATATATATATATATTGATTAGTATGATTTTTTTAGACTAAACCATTTTTATAAATGTAGGTAATTGTTTTGTTTAAAAAAACATTTTAAAGTCTTATTGGGGGGTTATCCCCCTCCCAAGGGGCTTGTTGACCCAATGGGGCTACAATCCTCTTGGGTCGCACACCCCCTTGCCCCCTCGGCCCATGAGTAGCCTCACATGTCAACCCATGGTTGGCTAGGGGTCGACTATATTCATTTCAATTTTTAAAAATTTATTTAACTTTATATATATATATATATTATTTTTAAATGTCTACTATTTATTGTTTATATTTTAATAAATAATTATATACGACGATCCTAGTTTTTGGTTAAAACTTGGGTAGAGTTTATAGCTCATTTGTTGGCATTATCATGAACTTTAGTTGTCCAATGTTAATATTTTGTATAATGTTTCCCTCAAACCGCTGACAATGGGTTTATCCTATCCTTGTGAAATTTTAATGACATTAACATATTATGTAGATTATCTATATTAATTTTGCATGTGATTGATGAATGTTCTCTAAGGTTATTTTAGATGTGCAATTATTATGCGTACTAACATTGCCATGTAGGGCACAATTGGTGGATGCTAAGTTGGGAAAGGAAACTGACAAATGATCATGTAGGGGAATCATTCAAAGGAGTTAACTGAAGAGTGATGATGACAAATTCCCCATGGAAAACAATTGTAACTGCCTTGCATCTTTGGAATTGAAAAATCACGAGCATTACTATAGTGTTGAGTCCATGTTTGGGCATGTATGTCTGACTGGATTCCCTATAGGTGTAACCACTTTGCCATTCTTTTTCTACTTTCCCTAAATGGTGTCGTCCTAGTTAGTAGGAATTGACCACCCTATTTAGCTAGCTGAATAAATATGGATTTGAATCTCCTTTTGGGGGAGTTCGGCCCTTAGTTATTGATTGTTGAAAGATGATATTGATGTATTGAGTTTTTTCTATTTTTCTATACAACCATGTTGATTACTCTGTTTTACATAATTTTCAATGAATTAGATGATATTTTGAATTTGAATATTTGAGCTTGTATTAGTTTTAGTGGATACTCATCCAAGGGGGCCCACTTGGTGAGTAATCCTTTCCTTAGAGTAATTAGCTTAGTGTTAATTTTTGTACATAGTTTGAAATCTGGTATTGACAGTTCTTGCAACCACTAGAAGTCCATTCTATGTTTGTTCTTATAGCCAAAGAAGACATAGTATTTTCTTGTCTATTCGCCTAGATCTTTATTATTGTTATGCATCTCAGTTTAGCCTATAGTTGTTGGTTAATGCTTAGCTTTTTTTTATTTCCTTACTGCAATTTACTTTCAGTATTGTGTGTTTCTTAGCCATAGATTAAAGATGGCTACTCAAGAGTTCCTAGTGCACATACAGTGTTGACCCATTTCAAGTCTCCGTCCCTGGGTTGACAAGTTAAATGCACCTCCGCGATTGTCAAATAGCTATTCAGGTTAGATATCTAGTCTCTAAATTATGGCTATAGGAGCCCAGTTAGGAGATCCTTGTAGGATGCTAGCAATATATATATTTACATAAAAATAATATATTTAAGTATATAATATTATATAAATATATATTTATATATTCATATAATATCATGTACTCATACAATTATACACAACTAAATTATTTATATTATATTATATACATATACGCCAATGTATATAGGTGTAAGAGAGGGGGACCAACCACGTTAAGGCCGTAGGTCACATAGAGCCAAGAGCGGAGGAATTTCCTAAATTAACTCACTCTAAAGGATGTCTTAGGGTGAGGATAGAGAATGAAGAGTAGTATGTAGTACCTCTGTCACTCTACAAACCCGAACTTCAGGTTTAGGCTAGGAAAGCTAGTTTTTGGAGTCAGTATTGCACCTTATACAACTCTCTATTTGAGACAACAACGCAGTTATGGGATGACATTGCAACACGCTAGTGTCTCTTTGGCATGTTGGCATCTATACGACCCAAAAAAATTAAGTACTGTAATAAAAACTACCTAAAAAATTATTGACAACCTAGCTAGTTGATTTTAACAGGAAGAACAAAATGAGAAAGTACAAAAATTAAAGATGGAGATGATGAAGCAAGTAGATAAAATCTTGGGTGACAAAGATTATCTCACAAAAGCACCTATTCTCTAGCTAGCTCCATGCGTACGCCCACCTACACACAAACAAGAAGGGGGAAATTGTTGGGGTTGTATAGGGGCATGTCTTAGTCAGATCCTCATTTTGGTGTTTCCACCTCCATGGATAGCCAACAAGAAACAAAGTAGAAAATATGATAAAGAAGATAGAAAGAAGTGCAATGAACACTAAAAAAGAAAAAAGTTACTATATCAAATCAAAAAGGAGAGGAATGAAGTCCAAAAATATCACTAGCCAATGGAGGGAGAATGAAAGGTATGGACTTGGAAAAGTCACCACATCCACAATGGTGATGAAGGGAGGTCTCGCAAGACTCCAAGCCCACAACTTCTATGGATACCTCACACTTGCAATGTGGAGTTGATGGAGTGTCAATGTTGTTGCAATGCTCAAAAGTGGAGTGCTAGAATGTTGGAGTTAATGAGAATTTTCTTAAGAGATCAAATGTGAATGTCTAGAGGATGGAATGAATGAATGGAGATTTTTTTTGAAGGTGGGATGAGAAGAATATGTCATTTTTGGGTCAGTTGGTCGAAGAGGGATGTTATAATTTTTCCCTAATCGATTGTGTAGCGCCTCTTCCAACTTCATACATAGGAATCCGTTAGGGATGACAGTGCACCACGTGGACATCTATGTGTTGTGTGTGCATCCCCGACAAGTATTCTCTCACCGACATAGGATAAACGCCAAGTGGATGCATTCTAGATGGGTGATGTGGAATTTTTCCTTTGAATTTGATTTTCTAAGGTAAGGGTATGTGAAAGGGGAATTTGTACAAGGGGTGCAAATTTTCTCCTATACAATAGGTATATATATTTATTTATTTAATGTTGTATAATTTTTTTAAGGATTTTCTCTACTCCAATTTGTAGAAATATTTTTTTAATTTGAATCTAATTTAAATTTATACTTTACTTGCCAAATTAATTTGAAATAAAATATCATTTCCAAAATTTCATAAAACTCAACAATTGAAAAGTAAATGAATTAAATGCTTTCTAGATGGTTATTTTCCATTTAATACTTTTTCCCAAAAGTACGAGTATGGTTCTCATGTTGTCCATATTCAATCATAATAGTTCATGTGGCACTTGGAAAGAAATAAACATTGATTTATTTCTTATGCATAAGATAACAAAATTGTACCATCTAATTTATGTCCTTCACTAATTATTGTCTACATGCAATTTTCTAACTTTCATTAAAAATTACAACGATGCATTATAACGAAGTATCCTTATACCACCTTCCTTGGAAGTATGTAGTAAAAAGTATTAATCAACTTTCCTTTCTTGTTTTACACCATATACTTATTTACACAATTACACACATTTCACAACAAAACTCATGTAAACTTAAATCTTTCCAAGACCCACACACATCCTTTTTGTGTGACTTGTTGAACTTCCAAATAGTTTCCAACTTTGACATAAAACCTTGTAAGAGCAACACCAAGAAAATTCCACATGGGGAAATGGGATCTCCACCCAACCATAGGGTTGTAAATTCAACCCACCACCAAGCTAGGGGCCATGTAGACTTTCCAAGAACACTCCCACAAACTCCAAAATTTCCTAGTCAACATTTGTCACATAGATTTCGCAACCAATAAACACCACATAACATTCACACTATTAATCTTTGCACATTACAATAATTTTATTTTACATACTTTTATTCCTTCACCTTATACACATGAACAATTATTTATGAATAAAATTATACAAGGTGGATGCTCATACACAAAATTTAAACTCCACACACAATTCATAAATAAAGAATCACAAAGGATTCACCAATTATTTTCCCATAGATTTCACAATCATATAACATAATTCTAAGCATTCATTTACACAAAAAAAAAAAGATTTAACTAGAGGATTAGATCCTACCATGAGATTTTCTATCCAAATTGATGAAGACTCCCCTCAAGCCCTCCCTTCTATCTTTCCTTTCTCTATCCTTGCTCTCTTCCTTCCTCCACCTAGAATTTGATTCCAGGGTGATCCCATAATACTGGTTTAAAATTTTTGGCCAAACTAGACATTGAACTAATTTTTTTAACTAAATCTTCACTTTCGGGCACCTATAGTAGCTAAATCATGAGGAATTTGAAGATGATGCAAACTAGTGAGGACATTTTGTTTGTAGATTCTAAATATATTTTTTTCAAAAATTTTGGAATCAGATTGTAGTTCTTTTTCCATCTCCTTCAAAAACTATTTTTTAACAGTAAACACCATTTTTAAGGAGTAACATTATTGGCTAACACATAACTTCTTTTCTATGAAGGATAAAATTCTATTTTTTTGAATTTAGATTCATAACTATGATATCTAGTGCATGGAATTGGTTTCATAGCTTTTCATTGAATATTTTTTTCTTAATTAAGTATCAAATCAAACTAGTTACAATTTAGACATGATTTACTAGCTAAAGAATAATTTTTTTTGTATGTATTGAAATTCAATTTTACTTTTTTGTTGGATTAGGGACATCAATATCTAGTGAACTGATATTTTTTTCTTTTTTCTTTTGATAATATGCTATTTTTCCACATGTGCATAACAAAGAGCTTGATTTTTGGTGAAAAACCTACATTCACAAGAAATAAAAAATAAATGTAATAATCAATTTTTTATTTTTTTTATACTGCAGGAATCGGGTAGCACGACCCCCTATAAACTGCAGTGCGCTTGGTAAAAATTTTAACGTGACAGGCGGTGCTGGTGCAACACACCTTCTGGTACCACGAGGGTGGGGGAGACTAGACCTCGTGACCAACCTCTGCAATGGAAAGATTTAGCCAACCGAGCTAGGGCCCCAACCCCAAATGTAATAATCATATTAAATTAATTAAAAAGTATACTTTTTGGGAAGCTTATAATAAGGAATACATACAAAAAATAAATTTTAAATGAATTCATTTGATCCCCCAAAAGGTAAATCAAAAGTGGTTTTTTCTCAGCATTTTGATAGGTGTAAAGGAGACTCCATTATAGGAATGGTTTAAAACTAGTAGGGTTATATCCAAGGGGGTTTGATCTAAGGTGGTTTGATAAAACCATCTTCAATTGAAATCATTTAAATGGAAATTTTTAAGGATTAAATCATTATATTTTTTAAAAATATGTGATTTGGGGAAAAACTAGGATTTCTCAAAAAGTGTAAACCACTATTGTGGGATCACCCTCTACCAAATGAAAATCCTAAAAGAAAATCAAGAACAATTTAAGAGGAAAATCCCCTTCTCCACTCAAGGAAAAATAATAAATAGAGAGAGGGAAATAAACTAGCTCTCCTAACTTCCTAAACCAACCAACCAACTCTAACTTTCACCACTTTTTAAAAGAAATGATAAATTTAAGAGGGTTTTTAGCATTAATAAAAGTATTCTCTAGGTTAAAAGAACCCTAATCCATATATATCTATTACCTTGGGACAATTTATGACTATTAAAACATAATTTAAATCACATAAATAGCTTTATAAATCATAAAAGAATAAACATACCAAGAGACAACCCAATAAAAGTAAATATTTTTTTTTTTCACATATACACATGATCACACAACACATTAAAAAATATTTCACATCATATCTCATGACCTTATTTCACTATACAAGATATGCTTGATATTTCATAGGGATAAACAATGAAAGTAGCTATGTGACCCCTAACCACCATTGACAAAATTTACATATTCACACAACAAAAATCTATTAGTACATCTCATGAATAATAATAGCCAAAGAAACTATAAAAAATTAAAATACCATCAAAAATAATAATTGTTGTCTACTAGAGTTGCACCCTAACTAAGCTGCAAGATTTAAGAAGTTAAGTTGCAAGACTTAGCACTCTAGAGAAAACATTGAATCACTCCTAGGCTGTGGGTCACCTAAAATTTGGAGTGAATCTCCAGATGAGGATGGCTCTGAGATGGTTATCACCTAATACTACTAAACTTACAAGGAAAAGGGAGAAGGAGAACTCAGAAAACTAAAACTGAAAAATAAAATAAAGTGATACACCAAGCTTAATGAGGACAATAAAACTCAAAACTTCAAACACTTAGTTCAAACAGGCTGAAATTAAATTTTTCACAACTTCTTACAATATGTTTCTACATAAATATTTCACTAAAGGGCCAAAACACAATAACTAACAAAGAAAATATAATCTTCACAATTGAAAATCTATATGCCTTCCGTAGACACAATTAGTAACTTGCATAAACTTACATTTGCAGAAAAAGTGTAACCTCATAAGACAAAGCTAGAAGGAAATTTGAAAAAATCTCACAAAGAGCTTGATCAATTATTCAACATACACAAGAATACAAGAACAAGAGGCCAAGAATTTCATCACTATAAACAACATGGTATTCTTTGTATTCCATATCCTGAGAGTTAAAAAGTATGCCAAGAAACTGTATCAGGACTTCAAAAGTCACTAAGTACAAAAGTTGCATAATCTGAACTAAATCCAAAATGAGTCAAAATGAGAATATATCCACAACCTAAAGTAGTTGCATCAAAATAGGAACTATCAATTGAATTGGGTTGGATCCCACAAAAAAACCTAAAATTGAGCCACTAGATTCCCTCCAAAATGAATTCCAAAATATAGGAAAAGTGGGTTTGACCATGGCAAGTACTTAGGCATGCAAAACCACCCCTAGATTCATTCCAAATCCTCCAACAAGATGCATAAATGCTCCTATATGCATGGAACATGTCTCCAATTGCAACAACTAACCCTATATGCTTGCAAATTCATAAATTCAAGCATATTCCTCAAAAATGCTCATAAAGGAATGAACACCTTTTTTTTGCATTTTAAGATAGCATTTTGAGTTAAGTGATTTATAAGCTTATCACTTAATTAAAATACTCTACAATTTATAAAAGAAATGCAAAGAAAATACAAGGCACCATCAACATTTACACATTTGAAGGCATCCATTTAATGAGTTTTTGACTAAGGCATAAAACATGGAGTTTTAGCCCACAACCTCAATAGTTTGCATTGTACATTTTTTAAAACTATGACAAAAATGCCAAATTTTTTATCGGCCATTAGGGTTACAAACCCTAGAAAAAAATCAAAGCAAAAAATGAAACACTTAATTCATTTGTTGTTGAATCTTGTTGAAGAAGCCATGCACAACCAATAGTGAGGGTTTCTGGATCTTAACCATTGCAAAATTTTGAGTTTTCAGAGGCATTTCTTCTTGGCAAAAACCATGAACGAGTTGAAGGTAACCTTTTCCTATCACTTTATTGCATTTTCTAAGTATCAAATAGAAGAAATCCTCTCTTCATGGTTGTAGCCTCCTATATATTCTGTATATTTCATCAAGAAGTTTATTAAAAACTCCAAGTCATGGGTATCTTTTCACAGTATTTACATCCAAAAATATTAAAATGGAAAACTCATTTTTCATCTCCTTGTTGTCAATCATTTGCTTGTATAATGGAGTGATTTCTTTTTCATGGCCGTAACCATATATGCCTTAGATGTATACATGGCATTGCTTCTTTAATGGCAAATTTTCCTTTATTTATCATACAACTAGGGCCTCACCATCGAGCACATAGATCAGTCTCTCTTCTATAGAAGAAAAAAAATTGGAGTTGCACATGATTTTTAGAGAAATACTTCCCATCCCATTCTTACTATGCATTCTTAAAGGTTACATGTTATTTTTTTCTAAAGAATACATTCATTTAACTAATAAGAATGAAGATTCTAGTTGTGGCTTTGTGTTTGCCACTCATTTCCTATAGAAAACATGTGTACTTCACTTGGCATCTGACACATAGAAACCCTCAAGGGTTTTCTTTCTCACTCACTGGGCCTTTATGATTTGTAACCCTAACCTTCAAGGTATTATGACTATTGACTTACCCCTGCTATTTCATACATTTTGTGGAAATTCCATGTATTCTTACCTGAAAACCCTTGAAGGTTTGACACATAATATGCAAGGCCACACTTTGTTTCTGTTATTAAAGTATCTTCCTGATGCAGAGCTAGGAGTATTCACAACACATCTCACAAACCTTCAACAATAATCCAAAACATTCTTTGTATAACACATGTTATTAGGCATTGTATATCACATTGGAAACATAACTATGGCAGCCCACAATTTAGTGCAATGAACAGTCATTAATAACTTCTACAAAACCAATAATGAAGCCAATCGCTCTAGTCAGATTGAAGAAAATAGAGTTATAGACTTTTCCTCCAATTCTTATAAAGATCCAACAGTGGAAACAAAAGTTATTGTATTTTTCCCAAAACTGCAAACCCTAGGTAGGGTTCAGACCTACCCTCACAAAAATGTTCATAACTTATTCAATTATTAATTAATTTTGATGAGAATTGAAGCAAATGAAAGTAGATTTACATGGTAACAAAATTCAATTGGTTTTGGATCCAAAATATAGACTTTATATTCTGTACCATCACACTTCTTTAGACTGTAAATTCTGCACAATATTATTAGAATAGACAGTCTCACCAAAATAATCATATCTTCCACAAAACTCAATAAAATTCAATGAGACAGAAAGAATTGGAAACTAAAAATAGATATCTTTCCATCAATATATGATACTCCATTATTTGAGTCCATACCAGGCCGTACAAATCACAACTTCAATCTGGAAACAATGTGAAAATCAGAAAATGGACACAAAACTTGAGGTTTCCCTTTATCAAACTTCAAAAATGATGTCTCCAACCCCCAATTCGAGTTTTGGAGGGTGTATTTATACATTTACAACCAAAACCAACTATTTTCAACCACCTCTTGATTAGTTTATTGACAAGACCCCTTAATGACACTTTTTGACAAGTTGCTTGACAACTTTCTTGAGCAACTTTTACATTTTTTTACAATATGGACAAACTTTAAACATTATTTGACAAATGACTTAAAATATGACTTCCTAAGACTCAAAAATATCTAAAATATTTTTATAAACCTTATTATAAGACTCAATACACAAAATATAGAAACTATTTACAAATGGCCTCATGGAGGCAAGAAATCAAGTAGGTGCTCCTACACCACTCCCCTCTACTAGCATGATACCCTTTTCTTCTGGATTCTTGCTTGTATTGTGAATCAAGAATTCCTATACAACCAATTTATCTTTGAATTCATCAATTCCACCATTTCCATTATGATGACGGTGCAAGAAACTTGTGGTAAAAGATTAAGTATGACTCTTCATGGATTTTCCCTTGTATTACATCAATGACTACATGACATTATATGTTTTGACATGAGTTTCGATAGCTACTGCTTGATAGTAATATTGTTACTGAATCTTGATCTAAGTAGAAACATTTTGAGCTTTTATCTATTTGATTCTCACACTCTTCAGCTTTGGTTGTGTTCTTGTATCTTAATCTTGGAAAGCTCCTTCATTCATGCTTCATGATCCACTTGATGGAAACAACCTCTCAATTTGATGTGCTTGCTCATTGATTCACATCACTACCATAGTATCTTGATTTTGATGTACCACTATTCTATTATACATGCATCATACTTTTACTTCAAACTTATTCATATATGACTATCACATGCACTCTTTTTAGATGGTCACTCTTATGTTATTGTGCAAGTGTCATTTGATGAAACTACATCAACATTTCCTTATCACGGTCACAAATGACTATACTTATAATAAAACCAAGCATGGATCTTATAAACACATACATGTGAATGTTGTATCTTCATGGAATAATGCATCTATGCATTTCTAAAAACTGTTCTGACACAAAATATTGCATACACTCATTATGATTTTTGCTAAACAAGTACATGTTACTTGTGTCAGTGACAAATATCTCACAATCACAAATGGTGTGAACTTATTTGAGTGAACTATAAAGAGATGAATTACCTAATGAGTATCTTTCAATGCCTCTTTAAAGGACAACAAGGTAGCATGTTGGGCTCAACCCTTGTGGGAGCCACATTTTAACCCATGCATTGAAATTAAATGAATCAAAACAATAATATTACTTTTTCTATACTTGCACATGAAGCAAACAAGTTAGAAAAAAAAAGATGTTTGATATGCTCCTTGTTTTCTTGGGTATCAAAAGTAATATTTTCTTTTAATGCACATGGTTGATCAGTTTATATGTTTATGGAGGCATGTACATATGGTGTATGTAGACTTTTCATTGCTCTAACAACATTCTTTCTCATAGATGCAGGCAACTAGGAGCAACAAGGAAGCAAAGGCTAGAAGCAGAACAAGCGGAAGACTATAGACAATGCAAGGCAACCCAACTAGAGCCAATTGTTCAAGAAATGAATGGTCTTATTTCCCTAAATGTGCATTATTTTTTTTTTATATGTATAAATGTATATTGTTTTCATTCATGTACATTAAAAGAGCTAGTCTCACGACTTGTGTGAGACAATACACTTTCACAATATCAATAAAGACTATGTTTTTTGAAAAGATTTATGCAATTTTCTCCTATGCTATATGCAATCACATACTATAATATGGTAGAATAGTCTTCTGATTTCTTTATGCACTTGAAATGTAATATAGCAAAAAAATATACCCATATTTTCATTTGTAAACACTTAAGCTCATCCTACTTAAGCAAGAAACAAAAATGGATAACATTTATGGTGACATCTCCTATATGTTTTCCTATTAAACATTTAAGACTAGCTTCCTAGGCTATCCATTGGGCATAGGGTCACTCAAAAACTTAAAATAGATCTAAAAGAAACTTTTATTCAATGTTGTAACTTAGAAGAAATGACTCAAGACACCTTGGAAAGTTATTGAAAACAAAATTGCAGAAGGGAAACTATCTAATCATGTTGAAAAGCACTTAGGGAATTTGAAAACAACTAAACTAACGTGCAATAGCACTTATTGAAAGAAAAAATTCTAAACTAGAAAATGTGATATAGATCAAACCTCAAAGCATTCTTTGAGGTGTATCCCATTGATTGCGATAGGAAAAATTTCTCCATCTATCTTTGATAACTGGAATGCATTGTGCTCCTTGTATTCTATGATAAAAAATGAGCCACTCCAAAAGTTATCAAACTTTGTGTGCTTTCCTAGCCTACTTTTCAACTCATCCCATTTGAGTACAACATCACCTTCCCTAAATACTCTAGGATTTTCCTTCTTATCAAAGACTCTCTTAGTTTGGAGTTGATGATACTCCAAAGACTTCATTGCTTTGTTTCTTGTCTCTTCTAGCTCCATGAGTTGAGCATACCTAACTGCCAAGGGGCCCTACTCCTTAAAAATTTCTAGCTGATGCATAATATTAAAAGTTGGTAGCTCTACATACAAAGGGAAATTTTCCTCCTTACCGTAAACTAGTACATATGGAGAATTACCAATGGACCATTTGGGAGTTATTCAATCTAATCATAAAGTAGATTTTAGCTTGGTGTGCCAAGCTCTTTGATTATCCTCCATTATTCTTTTAATGATTATTATGAGGTTCTTATTTGTTGATTCAGCCAAACCATTACCTTGAGGGTAATAGTTTGATGAAGTATTCAAGTATATTCCATTCCTGACAACCCAATAACTCACTGAGTCCCATAAATTCTAAATCATTATCTGAGATAATTGATTTAGGAACCCTAAATCTGGTTACTAAATCATCATAAAAGTTCAAAACAACATTCTCATTGGATTCTTTCAAATCCACTACCTCAATCCACCTTGTAAAATAATCAGTAGCAATGAGTACCCACTTGTGACTTACATTAGAAGGTGGTTTTATGGGTCCTATAAATTCAATGCCCCATCTCATGAAGGGTTGTTCCACTTGAATTGGCTGCAAAGGTAAAGTTGGCAACCTTTCTTTTCCTATAAAAATTGCACACTTTACACATTTCCTTGCCCATGCATGGGCATCTTTAAACATGCTTGGACAATAGTAGCCAACTCTCATTATCTTCCATGTAGTTCTTGGCGAAAAATGACCCTCTATAGTTCCATCATGGAGCTCATGAAACACTTTATCTACCTGATCCTGATTAATACATCTTAACAACACACCATTAAGGTCTTTTCTGAAGAGAACATTATCAATTAGCACATAAGGAATAGATTGCAATCTAAAGTATCTTTCCTTTTCCTTGTCTAAACCTGGTGGAAACTCACTAGTTTGCAAGAAGTGATTCATGTCATGAACCCAACTTGCACCTAATGCAAATGCAACATTCTGATCTTGATCATCAGTGACTAAAATAACCTTTGTTTCTATTTTCCCTTCATTTTCAGATCATGTAGCTAGCTGCTCACATAATCCCTTCCCTCTTACAAGCTTAGTGACCTTAATATCTATATCATATTCCATAACTTTCATGATCCATCCAACCCTCTTTTCACTCATATCCTTGCTTAGTAGAAACTCCTTCACACTTGGGTGGGCAACCATCAAATGTATCTTATTTTTGGAAATCAAAGGTTTATTTTTTTTGAAACTTCTAATTACAGCTAGAACATGTTTCTCCACAAATAAATACCTTTGTTCATAATCTTCCAATCCTTGGCTGAAAAAGTAAATGGGCTATTTTAAGCCCTCATTATTCTGTTGTACCAACATTGCAAAAATCGAATCAAAGCTATCAAAACCATACAAAATGAAGTATTTTGAAAAATCTAGGTTTATTATTGTAGGAGCTACTACTAAAGCCTCCTTAATAGCTTCAAATTTGTGCTTGGCCTACCTAGTACAACTAAATATTTCATTTTTCTTTAACATGGTAGTCAATGGTCTTAAAAGGTTTGCAACATTAGGGATAAACCTTCTCAAAAAATTAATTCTGCCAAGGAAGCTTTGCAGCCCCTTTTTAAGATTGGGTAAAGGCAGCTCTAAAATGGATTTCACTGTCTAGGGATCAATGGTGATCCCCTATTTTGACACTATGTGTCCCAACAACTTTCCTTCATGAACAACAAAGATACTCTTTTTGGGATTCAGAGATATTGGACCATATTCCCTACATCTTTGAAACACTTGTTTTAAATGCAGTAGATGTTCATCAACAGTTTTAGAGAATACTATCACATCATCCAGATAAATGAGCACAATTTTATCAATTAAACCTTGAAATTCCATGTCCATAGCCCTTTGAAAAGTGGCTCCAACATTGGACAATCCAAAATGTATTCTCTTATAGGCCATAGTGCCCCATTTTGTTGTAAATGTAGTCTTGTATTGGTCCTCTTCTTTGACCAATACCTGGTTATAACCAGAATAACCATCGAGCAGGGAAAAGCTCTCTTAAATAGCAACAACTTGAAGGATTTTCTCCATAGAGGGAAATAGGTAATGATATTTCGAAGAATCCCTATTAAGGTCTCTAAAATCCACACAAAGCCTAATCTCCCCATTTTTCTTTCTAACTGAAACAAGGTTAGAAACCCAGGAGGTATGTTTGATTGGAAAAATAATACCTAATTCAATTAGCTTGGTTAACTCCTTAATCATAAGAGGTTCAAGTTTTGGGTTTAAAGGCCTTTATTTTTGTCTTACAGGCTTTGTGTTAGGTTCTAATTATATTTTATGTTTAGAAATTCTAGGATCAAATCCTTTCAAATGAGAATAATCCCAACCAAAAAAATCTTGAAACTCTTGACATAAAGCAACAAAATCCTACCTATCTGATTGTGAATAGATTTTTCCTACCTTGAGGAGCTTACCTTTAAAAATATCTAGCTCTTCATAATGCTTATGTTTAATATGAATGCCAGTTTTATTCCTTTTAAGTTGATCATCAATATTGGAGATGGACTCTAAAGTAACTAGTCCCCTAGGCAGCTTATTATTTTTCAGTTGAATAATCTGATCCTCATATTGTTGCTTAAGTTTCCCCTTATTTACAACATAAAATTGATCTTCTCCAAGGAGGCAACTTAAAACCTTCTCATCACTTTCAAAGAATTTCAAGTGAACATTATTGTTAGGATAGAGGTCCTAACAACCACCTTAACATATTGTTGTACCTTCTCTTTTCTAATCTCATTGGGTATGTCAAACTGAGCACCAATTGCAAATAACCTATCTATGTGCTTATTTTGACTCCTAGGGATTGAAATCAAATTAAAAGCATCAAAATTATCTATCATATCCCATACCCTATGCTTATGAGATTTCAAAGCATCATTTTTTGTCACATTTAATCCTCTCACCTAGTTGACAATCAATTCATTGTCCCCAAATACCTGCAAGCAACTTATTTCTTTTTTCCTTGCCCATTCCAAGCCCTAAATTAGACCTTCATATTCAACAGTATTGTTATAACAAGAAAAATAAAATTTGAAAGTAGCATAATATTTATCACCTTGTGGAGACACCAAAATTGTACCTCCACCAAATCCATTTATGCTTCTAGAGCCATCAAAGTACATTTTCCACAAATCATCTTGCTATTGTATCTGTTGTTTAGCCTTCTTTTAAAGATTTAGTATCTTTGTTTCTAGTTCATGTAGCACATAAACACCTAATCCAACCTCCTAAATGAGTTCATTTGGATTACCCACAATATCGTTTGCTTCCCACTCATTTAACAACACCTCTGGTACACTTTCAGCTTGTAGTTCTCTTGGTGCAACAAGCTCACTATTTTCGAAAACAACATAGTTAACATTAACTGCACTTGGTACATAAGGTTCAATGTGATCCTTAGCTAGTGACTCTAATTTTATTATCACTTTTGTCCCATACCTAGTCCTAAAAAGCATATGAGTCCAATTAGAGGACATATAACCTCCTATTTTTCTTGTGAAATCCCTTGAAAAACACAGGGAAAAAATGGAGGTAAAACAATGACAAAGACATCTTGAGGGATTGAAAAATTTGGACAGGCATGTAATGTGAGACCTAATTCCTTAATAATTCCCACAATGTTAATTGTTGTCCCATCTAATTGGAGTACTCCTTTCTCAAGGGGCTGGTATTTCAGTCCGAATTGGCCTGCAATCTTTTTTGGTGTGAATGAACTACTGGCTCCACTATCAACCATATAGTTATGTACTATTTTGTCCCCTACAATCAAAGACACATAGAAAGGAGGGGGTTTGACACCCTTATCTATTTCTTTACTTGGTTGTTTGCTTTTATCTTAGGCTGTATTTGTGAAAACAACTTTAAATGGATCAACTGAAGCATCATTAGACACTCTCTTTTTAGTCAAATCAGATCGTAACAATTATTTTTTGCTTGGGATAGCTAAAGAGTCCCACATGGTCAATGTCACATTCATTTTTTCATATTTTCAACAATGTTGAAGGGGGTAGCAGAATTTACCTTTGGATGTGTCTTTGCAACAGTAGGTTCTATTTGCAAATGAGGTTGCTCCTTAGCAGTAACTTGTGTATTTCTTTGCAATATGTGAGGTACTTGAGATGTAGATGGTTCTATAGCTTCTTTCCCTGTATTTGTTGACTATTCAAGCTCAAAAGCCCTTTTCATGACTCTTGTATTTGCTGCAATTGGAGAATCATCATTTTTTACTCCACAAAATTCTTCACCCTGCCAATTTAGAAAGGTAACATCACTTGTAGATTGACGTTGTTGTTGTAGAGATTCATCATTAGGTTCATTAGGTTGTGAACTTGAAGAATTTTGCACCATTAATTCTTGGTTGATGACCCCATTCAAACAAGTGGCTTGATTGTGGGGCTAATTGCAAGGAAAACACCATTCATAATCTACTGCAAGGTTATTTTAAACATGAACATGCTCCTTAAAATCACTAATTAGAGTTGGGTTATATGGCTGAAAATGTCTTGGGTTCACATTCTTCCTTGTACCTTGATAGTTTCCTTGATAAGGCTACCTATTCCCCTGATATTTTTGTCCTTGACCTTGGTTTTGTTGAAATGGTTGTATACTCTAAGACTACTACTTCTCAAGGTTCACCAGCTTATTACCAAAAGTCTGAAGTAAACTTTTGATCTACTGTAGCTCTTGAGATGAACTTGGAACAAAAATTCCTTGGCTAACAACAGGTTGGATAACATTTGGTAATGTTGTTACAACTGGTAAAGGTGCAAAAGTTGGTATTTGTAAAGGCATGGAAGACTGAATATCTAGAAAAATTGGCATTGGGGGGTCTGGGATCTATTCTTCCAGCCTAAATAAGATTGTTTTCAGCCCTAATTTCTATGTCATATGCTTGAGGTAATGTATTCCCACCCATAGATTGGATCATGACAACAATTTCACCATGTTATGCCCTCAAATAAGATAGGAAAGCATAATTAGGAGAAGGCCTTATTGTTTCAAGATTTATATACCATGTCTTCTAAAAATGAAAGTTAAAATATGTCATTTTCTCATGGGGTGCTCTCTTAATTGTTGTTAGCTTCTCAACTAATGACAGATGGTCAGATTTATCCTAAAATTGCTTGTGTAACTTATCTCCCAATTCATCCCAAGTTGCAATAGACCCAAATTGAAAACCCTTGAACCATTGCAAAGCATTACCTTTCAATGACACTGCAAGTAATCTAACAACCACATTTTCTGGAGTTATATGATGAACCCCACACAAACATGCTACATCTTTGATATGTTAATTAGGGGTTGTTTGATCCTCTCTTGTAAAGAAGGGAAATTTTTTTAGGGA
The DNA here is from genome assembly GCA_007258455.2 of Sequoia sempervirens. Classification (NCBI taxonomy): domain Eukaryota; kingdom Viridiplantae; phylum Streptophyta; class Pinopsida; order Cupressales; family Cupressaceae; genus Sequoia; species Sequoia sempervirens. Next base: position 74,007,841 of record VDFB02000363.1, read on the forward strand.
ATCCATTTATATATCATCATGATATGCAAGGTTTAATGGACTACCTCCATCAAAAGCCATAAATGGCCAATTCTTTGTCATTTAAATAGTTGGAGGTGGATTAACTTGAGTTGGAATAACAGGAATAGAAACTGTAGGTACAACTAAACTAGTCGATAATGTTGGTCTGAAACTTGGTAGAGTTAACTAAACCCTCTTTGAAATAGTTTTTCTCTTAAACATACCTAAACTGCCTGCTAGGTGGAGACAACTGAAGATATTCAAATGTGTCTGAACTCCTAGTTTGTATCCTTTTCATATAAATAACACAACACTAGTTTTCGTGTTCTATTCTTAGTGGAAGTTTCCAGTATGCAAAGACTACCTCTTAAAGGCTTGAGAATGTTGGTTGTATATTAGAACTATCAATAAACATGTGATTTCTTAAATTGTCTGATTCGACAGTCCCACCAGGCGTGCCAAAACTATTGTCTACTAGAGTTGCACCCTAACTAAGTTGCAAGATTTAAGAAGTTAAGTTGCAGGACTTAACACTCTAGAGAAAACATTGAATCACTCCTAGGTTGTGGGTCACCTAAAATTTGGAGTGAATCTCCAGATGAGGCTGGATCCTAGTTGGTTATCACCTAATACTACTAAACTTACTAGGAAAAGGGAGAAAGAGAACTCAGAAAACTAAAATTTAAAAATAAAATAAAGTGATACACCAAACTTAATGAGGACAATGAAACTCAAAACTTCAAACACTTAGTTCAAACTGAAAAAAAATTAAATTTTGCATAACTTGTTACAATATGTTTCTGCATAAATATTTCACTAAAGGGTCAAAACACAATAACTAACAAAGGGAAGATAATATTCACAATTGAAAATTTATATGCATTCCTTAGACACAATTAGTAACCTGCATAAACTTACATTTACAGAAAAGGTATAACCTCATGAGACAAAGCTAGAAGGAAATTTGAAAAAATCTCACAAAGAGCTTGATCAATCATTCAACATACACAAGACTGCAAGAACAAGAGGGAAAGAATTTCATCACCAGAAATAACCAAGGTATCCTCTATATTCCATATCCCAAGAGTTAAAAAGTATGCCAAGAAACTGTATCAAGACTTCAAAAGTCACTAAGTACAAAAGCTACATAATTTGAACTAACTCCAAAATGAGTAAAAAATGAGAATATATCCACAACCCCAAGCAATTGCATCAAAATAGGAACTATCAATTGACTTGGGTCGGACCCCTAAAAAAACCTAAAATTGCACGACTAGATTCCCTCCAAAATGAATTCCAAAGTATGGGAAAAGAAGGTTTGACCACGCCAAGTACTTAGTCATGCAAAACCACCCCTAGATTCCCTCCAAATCCTCCATCAAGATGCATAAATGCTCCTATATGCATGGAACATGTCTCTAAACTACAAAAAATATCCCTATATGCTTGCAAATTCATAAATTCAAGCATATTCCTCAAAAATGCTCATAAAGGCATTTACATCACCTTGTTTTTGCATTTTAAGATAACATTTTGAGTTAAGTGATTTATAAGCTTATCACTTACTTAAAACACTTTACAATTTATAAAAGACATGCAAAGAAAATGCAAGGCACCATCAACTCTTTTACACATTTGAAGGCCTCCATTTGATGAGCTTTTGACTTAGGCATAAAACATGGAGTTTTAGCTCACAACCTTAATAGTTTGCATTGTACATTTTTTAAAACTATGAAAAAAATGCCAAGTTTTCTATTAGCCACTTAGGGTTACAAACCCTAGAACAAAAGCAAAGCAAAAAATGAAACACTCAATTCATTTGTTGTTGAAGCTTCTTGAAGAAGCCATACGCCACCAACAATGAGGGTTTCTAGAGCTTAACCATGGAAAAATTTTGAGTTCTTAGAGGCATTTCTTCTTGGAAAAAACCATGAACAAGTTGAAGGTAAGCTTTGACTGTCACTTTATTTCATTTTCTAAGTATCAAATAGAAGAAATTCTTTCTTCCTGGTCACGACCTCTTGTAGCTTTTGTATATTTCATTGAAGTTTATTAAAAACTCCAAGTCGTGGGTATCTTTTCTCTGTATTTACATCCACTAATATTAAAATGGAAAGCTCATTTTTCATCTCCTTGTTGTCAATCAATTGCTTGTATAATGGAGGTATTTCTTTTTCATGGCCGCGGCCATATATGCCTTAGATGTATACATGACATTGCTTCTATAATGGCCAATTTTCATCTATTTATCATACAAATAGGGCCTCACCATCGAGCATATGGCTCAATCTCTCTTTTGTAGAAGAAAAATACTTGGAGTTGCACATGATTTTCAGAGAAATACTTCTCATCTTGTTCTTACTATGCATGCTTAAAGGTTGTTATTTTATTTTGAAGAATGAATTCATTTAACAAATAAGAATGAAGATTCTAGCCGCAACTTTGTGTTTCCCACACTTTTCCTCTAGAAGATATGTGTACTTCACTTGGCATCTCACACATAGAAACCCTCGAGGGTTTTCTTCTTCATTCACTAGGCCTTTATGATTTGTAACCCTAACCTTCAGGGTATTATGACTATTGACTTACCCCTTCTATTTCATACAATTTGTGGAAATTCCATGTATTCTTACTTGAAAATCCTCGAAGGTTTGATACAAAATTTGCAAGGCTATGCTTTGTTTCTATTATTAAAGTATCTTCCCTTTGCTAGCATGATACCCTTGTCTTATGGATTCTTGCTTGTATTGTGAATCAGGTATGCCTATACAACCAACTTATCTTTGAATTCATCAATTCCACCACTACCATTATGATGATGGTGTAAGAAACTTGTGGTAAAAGATTGAGTATGCCTCTTCATAGAGTGTCCCTTGTATTCCATCAATGACTAAATGAATTTATATGTTTTGACATGAGTGCAAATAGCTACTGCTTGATAGTAATCTTGTTATTGAATATTGATCTAAAGAAAAACATTTTAAGCTTTTATCTATTTGATTCTCACTCTTTAACTTTGGTTGTGTTCTTGCATCTGAATCTTGGAAAGCTCCTTCATTCATGCTTCATAATCCACTTGATGGCAACAACCTCTCAATTTAATGTTCTTTCTCATTTATTCACATCACTACCATAGTATCTTGATTTTGATGTACCACTATTCTATTATACATGCATCATACTTTTACTTCAGTCTTATTCATATATGACTGTCATATGCACCCTTTTTAGACTGTCACTAAGATAAACATGCTCTTCTTTTCCCACTACTTTCAAAGGATTTTCACTCTTATGTCATTGTGCAAGTGTCATTTAATGAAACTACATCAACATTTGTTTATCACAATCGCAAATGACTGTACTTCTCATAAGACCAAGCATGGATCTTATAAACACATATACATGTGAATGTTGTATCTTCATGGAATAATGCATCTATGCATTTCTGAAAACTGTTCTGACACAAAATATTGCATAAACTCTTTCTTATTTTTCTTGAACAATTACATGTTACTTGTGACAATGACAACTATTTCACTATCATAAATGATGTGCACTTGTTTGAGTGAACCATAAAGAGATGAATTACCTGATGAGTATCTTTCAATGCCTCTTTAAAGCACAACAAGGTAGCATGTTGGGCTCAACCCTTGTGGGAACCACATTTTAACCCACATGCTGAAATTAAATGATTCGAAACAAAATTACTTTTTCTATACCTACACATGAAGCAAACAAGTTAGAAAAAAATGTGCATATGACATAGATGTTTGATATGCTCCTTGTTTTCTTGGGTATGAGAAGTAATGTTTTATTTTAATGCATATGGTTGATCAATTTATATGTTTATGGAGGTATGTGCATAGGGTGTCTATAGAATTTCCATTTCTCTAACAAAATTTTTTCTCATAGAAGCAGGAAACTAGGAGCAACAAGGAAGCAAAGGTTGGAAGTAGGACAAGCGTAAGACTAAAGACAATGCAAGGCAACCCAACTAGAACCAATCATTCAGGAAATGAATGGTCTTCTTTCCCCATATGTGCATGTTTTTTTTTTATATCTATAAATGTATATTATTTTCATTCATGTACATTAAAAGAGCCAGTCTCATGACTTGTGTGAGACAATACACTTTCACAATATCAATAAAGACTATGTTTTCTGAAAAGATTTATGCAATTTTCTCCTATGTTATATGCAATTGCATATTGTAATATGGTAGAATAGTATTATGACTTCTTTATGCACTTGAAATGTAATATAGCAAAAAAATGTACCCTTATTTTCATTTGTAAACACTTAAGCATCCTACTTGAGCAAGAAAAAAAAATGGCTAACAATAATCAACTAGGAAATCATGTACAAATGATTTAAATAAAATAACCATCATAAGTAAACATAAACATATCTGTAATGCCCCGTCTTAATAACCTAAGAATGTTGCAATAGTGTATAAAGGTGTAATTTTTTTTTTTTTAAGTTTAATTATTAAGTTAAATAGTTGCATACATTCATTAAGTTACAAGACGATACACTACTTTGAGTTTCCATAAGAGGATTTAGTATTTCACATTGCACATATTAAATAATAACATAAAGATAAACATTGCATAATACTGAATTCCATTCAAGATAATATAAGGTACAAACATGTTTCCATACATTGCATTTGATAGAATATACAATACTCATCCATCTGATGAGGTAGTTCAATAATAATTACAATTACATTTACATTGTTCACCTCACAACCTTTGAGGGATGTTTTTCAATTACAAGAATTATAATATGCAATGATGAAATACTCATAAGTTTTCCAAGTACGATCTCTCCATCCATGAAGCTCTCGATGCCATGATCAAACTGGGGACCCAACGGAGTAAGGTGCACATTCCACCCAACCATGTGGTACCCGTAGGTCCACCCCCCGTGCTAGGAGATAGTAATAAGGTTACCTAGACCTAATCTACTAACCCTAGACACTAGTACATAACAAACTATTGGTTACATTGCTTCCAGTTTTAGACAATTGAATGTACTACATATATAGGGTTAACTATTACTTTAGGTGGAGTGTCATCACAACGTTGCAAAGGTTACCCTGGTGTTTCTTCCTAGGTTTCGACCCCCAATCCTTGGGTTACCCTGGTAACCTCTTATGAAACTCGGCCCCAATGCAAATCATTGCGGAATCGAATGTCTTTTAAAGGAACAAGACACCAATTTTCCATTCCAGGCTTTCTCATCTTATACTCATGACTAAAGTAGCTCAAGATTCATAAGCGAGGCATAAACATCTTGTTAAGTGTTTTAATCTAACTACTGTGTTCTTTAGTTATCACTGACTTACTAACTCTTTGTAAGTTACCCTGACACCACTTTGTGTGTCGGCCCTTACAAAAAGCCACTCCCCTAAACGTAACAAGGTTATACTAAGTTTTCCTGAACTAGGGTTTACAAAGTGCATAAAGTTTATCACATATTAACAAATGACCCACAACGGTTTCGAAACACTATATTTAACACATGCACAACCCAAGTTATCTCAAGAAATACATTTGAACAACATTACACCATTTCTACACTATTCATTTTGGAAGACTTATACAACTATAACTTTCCCAATTTTCCCAAAAGAACACAATAAAGCAAATCAAGAAAAATAAATTTCTATGGTTTGGATACACTAAATCCATTCAAACAATCAGTAATACCAAGAAGTATATTTACTTGTTCATAATTTTATTTCTCATATATTAAAGAAAATTGCATCATTTTATACCAAATTAACTTTCTCAATTTTACTAATAAATAAACATATTAAATATTCTCTTTCATTCTTACTATAAAAAGAAATATTTAATTTAAAAATTTACATGCAATTTAAAATATCAAAACTATCTTCTAATTTTATAAATCTCAAATCTCTCAAATATATATATATATATATATATATATATACAGCATATATAAAAATATGTTTATATATATAATATTATTATAAAAACATATTTAATTTATACCAGCAAATATATATATACATATTCATATATATATATATATATAATACATATATATTTATATAAAAATTTAAAACTTTAAAGTGAAATTCGAAATTTAATTCGAATGCAAAAGTCTTTATTTTCTTTTAAATAAAATAGAAAAGTCTAAAGAAAATGTGGGGACGCGGCTGGGTAAGCCGCGGCCTCCCTGTGGGGAGGACACGGCCCCCTGCCAGGGCTGCGCCCTCACAGAGGGGATATGGGGAGGGTTTCGACCCTCCCCAACCCTGCATTTTATTTTATATTTAAAAAAAAAAAATTATAATCGCCGTACGGCGACTGCGTTTAAGAAACGCGATTTTAATTTTTTTTTTTAAAGAAATTTCAACATAGAATTTCGCCGTACGGATTTCGGCACAAATAAATACAAAATATTTTTAAAACAATTTTAATAACAAAATAAAGGTCTTTCACAATTCAATTTAACGGTATATAATATATGATATATATATATACAAATATATATTCATATATATATAAAATTATCAGGTTTTCTAGAAAATTCAAAAGGGTTTTCATTTTAAACAGAGAAGTATTATCGAGGAAATTGGGGAAATAATAAATTTCTTCCGGGGTTTTCAAAATAACACATAGTAAAATTTTCATTTGATTTCTACATCTACTTTCCCTTTTGAATAATAATTTTCCCTTCACAAAATTAATATACTTTCAACAAAGAATTTTTTATAGAAGCTTTCTGAAGCCATAAAAATTTCACACAACAGGATAGAGTAAACAATCTTTATACGTGTAAAACAGGGATTTAAATTACTCTAATTTTTTATTTTTTTTACATGCTTTCCTTTCCAAAACAAATAAAATAATTTCACCAGAAGATTACCTGTTTTCCTGTGTTTTGAAAATTCACTGGTGAAGATTTTGCCTGTAGCTTCCACAATAACTTCCCCGAGAAACAAAGCCCAAAGCCCAAACAACAACCAAAGATTTTCCACCAAATTGCAACAAAATATCAAAAAGTATATACCAAGAATTTCACAGAGCACAAAATAATTTCCCGTGAATGATAGGATAACCTCTGTGATTTCCCAGATCCAATTTTACCTCCGTAAACAAATTCCAACAACCATAATCAATTAATGCACTGGCACACATGTCGAGAAGTGGTTGCAAAATATCTTCTCCACCACTTCTCGGCAATCTTCCAATTTCAATTTTGCATGCAAATTAATTAATTAATTTAATTTAAATTTACAACCAACTTTCAAATACAAAATTTAATTTACAATACAAATGCCATTTCCACAAATTAATTTAATTTCAAATAAAACTATTTACACACTTAATAATTTAATTAAATTAATTTATTTATTTAATTAAATAAATTTAATCTTTTAAGATCAAACCATTTAACCAAATAAGCTAATTAATTAATTAAATAATCAAGTAACCAATTTCTTCAACATTTAAAGATCAATTTAAATAATAGAAAATAAGACATAATAAACTATTATTAAAATTGACCAGATTTTCCTATCAAAACCATTTAATCCAATCAAGAAAAGACTAGACAACCAAAACTCAAACTACAACTAACAATGTACAGTGACCGGGTTATAAACTAGACTAGGGTGAACCAAACTACTATCTCTCGATCAACATATCCGTTGAGTCTTGGCATGCTCAGACCTGAGTACCCAGGTGGAGTCAGTGTCATGTACCTACAATTTCTGCAACCAAGCAATAACATGCATATATAGATATAATTAAAGCATTAAACAAACACACCGTGTGGAGAAAATCAAGGATATCACAGGGCACTCGCAAGCGAGTGATGTGATTCCGTTCTCCACACCAATACACATCACAACAGACTGACAAAATAAATAATTGTTAGTCCATCATAAACAAATACATAGCAATAATCAACTTGAAAGTAAACATCTATGTTATATCAAATCATGTCAGAAATCAATAATCACCAAACAATGTATCATCATATCACAGAATAAATCCACTGTCGCTCAAAACTAGCAATCAAAATATACAAACAAAGCATCATAATCTAATAGTGTAAAATCATAACAACAGAAAACATCAGCATAAATGGAGGGGTACTACATCCTCCCCCCCTAGGATCAGGCTTGCTCTTGAAAGCCTGTGAACAGATAGGGATAAAGTTCCCTCATGCGTGTCGCATCCTCCCAAGTAGCAGAAGCCTCATGGCTAGGATCCCATTGGACCCTCACCTGATCAACGTCTCGACCCCTGAGACCGAGCATTTGGTGTTGTAGAATGGCCACGGGCTCCAAAGCTAGCTGCCCGTCCTCTACTTGTAACGCATTCCAATCAAGTACATGAGATATGTCGGGATGATATGGTCTAAGAACTGATACATGAAAAACATTATGAATATGAGACAAACTGGGTGGTAAGGCGAGTCGATACACCACGAGACCAATTCTCTCTAGTATCTCAAATGGACCAACGAAACGAGGCGCAAGCTTAGAGCCTTTTCTATAACGGATTGGACTCTTTCGCGGTCGCACTCGAAGAAACACTCTATCACCAATAGCAAACTGTCGATCTATCCTATGTGCATCCGCATATTTCTTTTGCCTATCCTGAGCTGCTATCAGATGTTCTCTAATACGGTCAACTTGTTGCTCCATATCTCGAAGCATCTCAAGTCCAAGTAACACTCTATCCTCTAGTCGATCCCAACTTAATGGAGTTCAACAAGGACGACCGTATAATGCCTGAAATGGTGGCATACCTATGGAACTCTGATATCCATTGTTGTAAGCGAATTCTACTAAGTACAAGTAATCCTCCCAACGTGATTGTTGGTCCATTACATACATTCTAAGCATATCCTCTAATATTTGATTAACTCTTTTCGTTTGTCCATCAGTTTGAGGATGATATGTTGAACTAAAGTTCAACTGAGTGCCTAGATCATGTTGCAATGAACTCCATAGGGCTGAAGTAAATACGGGATCTCTATCCGATATAATCCTATGAGGAATCCCATGCAATCTAACGATGTCCTCCATGAAATTAGCTACGGAAGAAGCGTTGTATGATGATCATACAGGTGAAAAGTGAGCTACTTTAGTCAATCGGTCAACAGTTACCATAATGGCATCATGTCAACGTGATGACATAGGTAACCCTACAATAAAGTCAACAGATATAATATCCCATTTCCATTTAGGAATGAGATGTGGCTGCAATAATCCAGTGGGATGTTGATGCTCAGCTTTGACTCGCTGGCATTCAAGACATCTCGATACATAGTCAGCAATATCACGTTTCATACCAGGCCAAAAATACAATTGCCGAAGATCGGCATGCATTTTCTTAACTCCTGGATGAGCTGAATACGGAGCTCGATGAGCTTCAGTCATAATTAATGTATGAAGACTCTCAACATGTGGTAAATAAATACGACCTAAATGTCATAATATACCATCCGATTCTAGGACATACCATGCAAATCGACCTTCTAAAGGTCTACCAGATTCAATATCTGACCTCACTTCCTGATATAATCTATCAGTAGAAAGTGCAGCTAATATTTGACCTCTCAAATCTACTTCAAGAGTAGTAGCAGAGATCTCATGTCGACGATGACTAAGAGCGTCAGCCACTACGTTCTCTTTTCCTTGAACATATTTTACTTCAAAATCATACTCACACGAGAACTCCATCCACCGTCTCTTCCTAGCATTCAAGTTAGGTTGCGTAAAGATGTATTGCAAACTATGGTGATCAGTATGAAGTTCGAAACAATGACCTAATAAGATATGCCTCCAACGAACTAATGCATGCACTACCGCAGCTAGTTCTAGATCATGAGTAGGATAGTTTAATTCGTGATCTTTGAGTTTGTGAGACTCATATGCAATCACATGCCCATCTTGCATCAAAACTGCTCCCAAACCCTCTAAGGCTGCATCTGTGCAAACCACAAAATCCTTAGTAGGATCAGGAACAATCAGTATAGGCGCATTAGTCAACTTTTCTTTAAGATTCTGAAAAGCCAACTGACACTACTTTGTCCAAACAAATTTCTTCCCTTTCCTTTGAAGAGAAGTAATAGGATGACCGATTCTAGAAAATCCCTCTACAAACCGCCTATAGTAACCAGCTAGACCCATAAAACTACGGACTTCACCTACATTAGTAGGCGTGGGCCAATCTACAATAGCTTGGATCTTTGAAGGATCCACAGCAATGCCTTTTCCAGAAATCACATGCCCAAGCTATTTCACTTCGGTTTGAAAGAAGTCACACTTCTTCAAGTTCACATATAATTGATTTTCCCTTAAACATTGCAATACTTGTCTCAAGTGTTCTTCATGTTCCTTCATGTTCCTCGAATAGATCAATATATCATCGAGAAATACCAGGACAAAGCGATCAAGGTATGCACGAAAAACACCATTCATTAAACTCATGAATACTGATGGTGCGTTCGTTAACCCAAATGGTACTACTGTGAATTCGTAGTGCCCATAACGAGTTCGAAAAGCATTTTTATGAATGTTTGCTTCAGCTATACGTAATTGGTGATACCCAGATTTCAAATCAATTTTAGAGAACACATTAGCTCCCTTAATTTGATCGAAAATATCATCGATTCTAGGCAAAGGATAACGATTCTTAATCGTAACCTTGTTCAATTGACGATAGTCAATGCACAGCCTAAGAGATCCATCCTTCTTCTTTACAAAGATGACAGGTGCTCCCCAAGGGGAAACACTTGGACGAATAAAACCCTTTTCTAATAGTTCCTCTAATTGGATACGAAGTTCCTCTAACTCTTGAGTTATCATTCTATAAGGAGCTCTAGATATAGGTTCAGCTCCAGGAACTAGGTCAACTCTAACGTCAATATCCCTCTTCGGTGGCATTCTAGGAATGTCATCGGGAAATACGTTTGTGAATTCCCTAAGAATAGGATGATCATCAAGAGATACCTCTCGACTCTCACCTTCTTCCAGATTAGTAACTGTTGTTGCAAACAATTGACATCCCTGACGAAGACATCTCTTTAATTGCATAGTAGATATCATCCGCAAAGAGATAGGTCTTTGAATACCTACGATTTCCACTTTCGCACCTAAATCATTAATGCAACTAACTGTCTTAAGTCGACAGTCAATTACAGCATGATAAGATGCTAACCAATCCATACCTAAAACTATATCATACGATCCTAAGGGTGTAACATATAAATCTACTAAGGTAGTTAACGTACCGATTTTAAGTTCACAATTATGTACTAAGTTTTCTACTGCTACTTTCACCCCTGAAGTGAATTCAACTTGCCACTTACCACCTTGCTTTACTGCCACAAGAACACAACGGTCAACGATGGTCGGTGAAATAAAGGAGTCAGTGGCTCCGGAATAAAAAAGAATGGAAACACTAACACCATGTAACCTACCTTAAGTCTCGACCACTGTGTTCTGGTGATCAGCTTGGCGGTCATTAACCGCAGCATATACTATATGTGATTGTCTTGCATCACCCATTGTAGGCTCTGAAACTGTAGGTCGAGGCCCAAAACTAGTAGAACCTCTCATTGGACACTACCTAGCTATGTGTCCCTGCTGCCCACATGAGTAACAACCTGTGCCTATGCCTCTACCGAATCCTCTGCCACCCGAAGGTGCATTGGATTGCTGGAAACTACCCCTACTGACAGTAGACTGAGCACTATGCATAGGCTGATCTTGCCTATTGCGCTTGTTGCACCACCAGTTGCGACCCTTTCCTGTTTGAGGACTATTTTGTTGTTGTGGTTGAGGGTTATTGTTCTTTTGAGGTGTTCGTTGTTGTTGTTGCTGCCCACCCTTTGTGGGTGTCTGTTGGTTCCTGGAGGAACCACATATCTATGCCTGTCCACCCTGTGGACTAAAACCTGCTGCAGGAGCACTCCCAATCTGCACTCCTGTGTGCCCAGCTAAAGCCATAACAAGGTTTTCCTCCACTATGCGAGTCTTCTCCACCGCAACTTCCATAGTCTTTGGCTCAAAGACTCGTACACCACCACTAATGCAGGCGTTTAAACCCCTAATGAATTGCTATACTAGCATAGGCTCATCATCACCAATACCAGCATACTGCTTGAGTTCATAGAACCTACGTTCATATTCCTCTACAGAAAGAGCCAACTGACGTAGATCATGGAACTCGTCATCCCTACGCTGCCTCCAATGACCGATAGGTACCGAGCTCTAAACCTCTCGAGAAACATCTCCCAAGACACATAACCAATGTCCAAATGGAGCTTCTACTCCTCTAGGCGCCACCAAGTAGAGGCGAATCCTCTCAAGTGCATAATAGCGCATCTGGCACGGGTATTGCTACCGTATGGATGCATGGCAAAGCATGTACCCAAATCCAGTAGCCAGGTCTCAGCCTCTAATCCACCTCTTGTACCATCAAAGGTAGGAGGGCGTGCCCTCAGTAAATCCCTCATATGACCTGCCGTAATAGCATCCTGATGTGCTGAGTCATCTACTCTCCTAGGAGATCTATCTCTCTCTTTGACAACCTCCTGCTCATCTTCCTATCTAGGTCCAAGATGAGCTAGGACCTCCTCTAATAAAGGACGTATCTGAGAACCCTCTACTGCTGACTACTCAGGATTTTGTCCCTCATTTCTCTGACCCAACTGTTCTACCTGGTCACTATGATGAGGACTCAGGGGGGGAGTAACCTGAGGGATTGGCCCTTGGCCTCCACCTTGACCTCTACCACGACCTCTTCCTCCTCACCTAGGCATGTTCCTACACATAACAATAATGAGTCTTAGATTCTATTCAACCAAGGCTAACAGTTTGTGACACTACATACTAGGTCAACCTAATGGGCTCGCAACTACCCAGAGCATCCAGTGTTTGTAACCTGGCTCTGATACCAATCTGTAATACCCCATCTTAATAACCTAAGAATGTTGCAATAGTGTATAAAGGTGTAATAATTTTTTGTTTTAAGTTTAATTATTAAGTTAAATAGTTGCATACATTCATTAAGTTACAAGACGATACACTACTTTGAGTTTCCATAAGAGACTTTAGTATTTCGCATTGCACATATTAAATAATAATATAAAGATAAACATTGCATAATACTGAATTCCATTCAAGATAATATAAGGTACAAACATGTTTCCATACATTGCATTTGATAGAATATAAAATACTCATCCATCTGATGAGGTAGTTCAATAATAATTACAATTACATTTACATTGTTCACCTCACAACCTTTGAGGGATGTTTTTCAATTACAAGAATTATAATATGCAATGATGAAATACTCATAAGTTTTCCAAGTACGATCTCTCCATCCATGAAGCTCTTGATGCCATGATCAAACTGGGGACCCAACGGAGTAAGGTGCACGTTCCACTCAACCATGTGGTACCTGTAGGTCCACCCCCCGTGCTAGGAGATAGTAATAAGGTTACCTAGACCTAATCTACTAACCCTAGACACTAGTACATAACAAACTATTGGTTACATTGCTTCCAGTTTTAGACAATTGAATGTACTACATACATAGGGTTAACTGTTACTTTAGGTGGAGTGTCATCACAATGTTGCAAAGGTTACCCTGGTGTTTCTTCCTAGGTTCCGGCCCCCAATCCTTGGGTTACCCTGGTAACCTCTTACGAAACTCGTCCCCAATGCAAATCATTGCGGAATCAAATGTCTTTTAAAGGAACAAGACACCGATTTTCCATTCCAGGCTTTCTCATCTTATACTCATGACTAAAGTAGCTCAAGAGTCATAAGCGAGGCATAAATATCTTGTTAAGTGTTTTAATCTAACTACTGTGTTCTTTAGTTATCACTGACTTACTAACTCTTTGTAAGTTACCCTGACACCACTTTGTGTGTCGGCCCTTACAAAAAGCCACTCCCCTAAACGTAACAAGGTTATACTAAGTTTTCTTGAACTAGGGTTTACAAAGTGCATAAAGTTTATCACATATTAACAAATGACCCACAATGGTTTCGAAACACCATATTTAACACATGCACAACCCAAGTTATCTCAAGAAATACATTTGAACAACATTACACCCTTTCTACACTATTCATTCTGGAAGACTTATACAACTATAACTTTCCCAATTTGCCCAAAAGAACACAATAAAGCAAATCAAGAAAAATAAATTTCTATGGTTTGGATACACTAAATCCATTCAAACAATCAGTAATACCAAGAAGTATATTTACTTGTTCATAATTTTATTTCTCATATATTAAAGAAAATTGCATCATTTTATACCAAATTGACTTTCTCAATTTTACTAATAAATAAACATATTAAATATTATTTTTCATTCTTACTATAAAAAGAAATATTTAATTTAAAAATTTACATGCAATTTAAAATATCAAAACAATCTTCTAATTTTATAAATCTCAAATCTCTCAAATTTATATATATATATATATACAACATATATAAAAATATGTTTATATATATAATATTATTATAAAAACATATTTAATTTATACCAACAAATATATATATACATATTCATATATATATATATATATAATACATATATATTTATATAAAAATTTAAAACTTTAAAGTGAAATTCAAATGCAAAAGTCTTTATTTTCTTTTAAATAAAATAACAAAGTCTAAAGCAAATGTGGGGACGCGGCTGGGTAAGCTGCGGCCTCCCTGTGGGGAGGACGCGGCCCCCTGCCAGGGCTGCGCCTAGCAACCTCTAGCTGCTGTGCGCAGCAATGGCGTCTGCGCCCTCAAAGAGGGGATATGGGGAGGGTTTCGACCATCCCCAACCCTGCATTTTATTTTATTTTTTAAAAAAAAAAAAAATTATAATCGCCGTACGGCGACTGCGTTTAAGAAACACGATTTTAATTATTATTTTTTAAAGAAATTTCAACATAGAATTTCGCCGTACGGATTTCGGCACAAATAAATACAAAATCTTTTTAAAACAATTTTAATAACAAAATAAAGGTCTTTCACAATTCAATTTAACTGTATATAATATATGATATATATATATATACAAATATATATTCATATATATATAATTATCAGGTTTTCTGGAAAATTCAAAAGGGTTTTCGTTTTAAACAGAGAAGTATTATCAGGGAAATTGGGGAAATAATAAATTTCTTCCGAGGTTTTCAAAATAACACACAGTAAAATTTTCATCTGATTTCTACATCTACTTTCCCTTTTGAATAATAATTTTCCCTTCACAAAATTAATATACTTTCAACAAAGAATTTTCTATAGAAGCTTTCTGAAGCCATAAAAATTTCACACAACAGGATAGAGTAAACAATCTTTATACATGTAAAACAGGGATTTAAATTACTCTAATTTTTTTTTTTTTGCATGCTTTCCTTTCCAAAACAAATAAAATAATTTCACCAGAAGATTACCTATTTTTTTGTGCTTTGAAAATTCACTGGTGAAGATTTTGCCTGTAGCTTCCACAATAACTTACCCGAGAAACAAAGCCCAAAGCCCAAACAACAACCAGAGATTTTCCACCAAATTGCAACAAAATATCAAAAAGTATATACCAAGAATTTCACAGAGCACAAAATAATTTCCCGTGAATGATAGGATAACCTCTGTGATTTCCCAGATCCAATTTTACCTCCATAAACAAATTCCAACAACCATAATCAATTAATGCACTGGCACACATGTCGAGAAGTGGTTGCAAAATATCTTCTCCACCACTTCTTGGCAATCTTCCAATTTCAATTTTGCATGCAAATTAATTAATTTATTTAATTTAAATTTACAACCAACTTTCAAATACAAAATTTAATTTACAATACAAATGCCATTTCCACAAATTAATTTAATTTCAAATAAAACTATTTACACACTTAATAATTTAATTAAATTAATTAATTTAATTAAATAAATTTAATCTTTTAAGATCAAACCATTTAACCAAATAAGCTAATTAATTAATTAAATAATCAAGCAACCAATTTCTTCAACATTTAAAGATCAATTTAAATAACAGAAAATAAGACATAATAAACTATTATTAAAATTGACCAGATTTTCCTATCAAAACCATTTAATCCAATCAAGAAAAGACTAGACAACCAAAACTCAAACTACAACTGACAATGTACAGTGACCGGGTTATAGACTAGACTAGGGTGAACCAAACTACTATCTCCTGATCAACATATCCATTGAATCTTGACACGCTCAGACCTGAGTACCCAGGTGGAGTCGGTGTCATGTACCTGCAATTTCTGCAACCAAGCAATAACATGCATATATAGATATAAATAAAGCATTAAACAAACACACCGTGTGTAGAAAATTATGGATATCACAAGGCACTCGCAAGCGAGTGATGTGATTCAGTTCTCCACACCAATACACATCACAACAGACTGACAAAATAAATAACTGTTAGTCCATCATAAACATATACATAGCAATAATCAACTTGAAAGTAAACATCTACGTTATATCAAATCATGTCAGAAATCAATAATCACCAAACAATGTATCATCATATCACAGAATAAATCCACTATCGCTCAAAACCAACGATCAAAATATACAAACAAAGCATCATAATCTAACAGTGTAAAATCATAACAGCAGAAAACATCAGCATAAATGGAGGGGTACTACAATATCTAATTCTCATCTCCACAATATCTACTCTCATAACCCCTCATTGTAATCAAATAATAACTTCATCTAATCAATAATAATAATTCCATCATCTAACAATATCCATGGTAATCACAATAACCATAAGAGTATAAGAATAACATATATGTATAGGAAACAACTATCATCCATAAAGATCCTATAAAATGTCTAGACAATAAACACATGAAAATATCTAGTATGAGCCATGATAACATCAAGGGAAATACAGTAAATCTGAAAAATAGAACATTATAACACCTATATAATGTGAAATCATAGAAGCATAAGACACATTGAACAAGAAACATGATATCATAAAGGACACATGAAGTGATCAGGATCACGAAAAAGGTGGTTTCTCATAGTAGAATTAAAATTAAGAGTAAGGTTGAGGCACATTTCTCAACATCCAACATCTTCGCATTTTTTGGCTCCAAGCCTCCACCACTTGTCACTTCTTTCTCCAACACCATATCACCAAAATTATTTGCAAGTTAAACATGAAGTAATCAAATCTTTATGTATGCATTTGATATCACTAAATCAATTTTAGATATAAAATTTCCTCTAATTGACTTGTGCATGCCAATACATTAGGGAAAATGACTCCCTAATATGGTTTCGAAATCCATTTGTTACCCTTCCTTGTTGTCAAGTTTGTTTCTGTTATGGCATACTTGTCGGTATGGTTTTGGTTGGGAATTCATTATTGTAGTTAAATGATTAATTGTTTTAATATTAGTTTAAATGTTTATGTTTATGTTTATATTTATCGTTTAATTTATTAATTTAAATTAAATAAGTCATTTACTTTAAAAGTGAAAGTTAATTTTGCAAAAGTATTTAATTAAATATAAATTGTTGGTTTACTTGTGCAAACAAGAATTATGTGGAAATAGATATTTTTAGATAATATATTTTCAACATGTTATGTATTTTGGATTTGGAGTTGAAAATGTGATTTGATGTTAAATGGGTAAGTTAGAAATGATTGATCAATTATGAATGCATAATTGACTATCAGTTAAGTTTCATGATTGAGAGTTAATTAAATGCATTAAAAGCTTTCGGGGTTGCAATTTTTTTATTCACAACAATATTTTGGAAAAATATTCATGGCAACAATTTTTAGAATATTTTTGCATGGAAGTTGTTTTGGAAAAAAAATTATTTTAGATTCTGTTTGCAAGCATTATTTGGAGTTGGATTGTTTTGGATTACTTTGTCAAGATCTGGTGAATTCAAGTAGAATTGGCAGAGGCTTGAAAACTTGTTTTGAGCCAACCATTAAGCTTTAAATAGGTTTTCTTCTTTGGTTTTTAAATTCTTGTGTTTAATTCTGAAAACATAACGTTGAATTCCGTTGCTCTGTAAAAGAATTATTTTGTTGAACCTGCACAAACAATAAAGAAACAAACTAGAAGAGTATTTGATTTTATTTTATTTTAAAAAAAATGTAACCTGTAGATGTACAATTCCAAATTTGCACTCATATTGTACTATTTTTTCAACTAAAAGAATTATTAATGAAGCTTATTAAGTCTATTTCTTTTGAAAATGGTGTTTAGTCTTTAAGCTTTTCACTTTCAAGGTTTTTTTTTATTGTTTGTATGATGTTTGAGTATTTTTTGTTTGGCATTGAATTTCAGCTATCTTTTGAATCTGTAGTTTTCTTTATAACCAAAGCAGCCAATCACAGTTTCCTCTCTTTTATTTCTTTTTATAAAAAAAACATCTGCCTGAGGCCGTTGGCACGACTCCATCATTATCTAAATTTATGTCTTTTAATGAAATTGGTTGGCTGCACTTGAAATTCCAGATTCATCCTTTTCTGCTTGGGCTTGGGGTATAATTTCTTTTTCTTAAAACTTTTGCTAATTTCCTTACCTTCAAGCGTGTATTCCTCTTGGTAAGGCGTGAATTACTATTTGAATTTTATTTGAGAATAATGTATTCACCATATCACTATCGAATATTGTAATCCCCTGTCCCTGCGCAACAAACTGGAATATTGGTTTATTTTATGAAATTCTATTGTTTTCTTGCAGTCTAGAAATATATATCTTGTCATATCACCATTCATTTATTAGAGAAATCACCTTGTATTAAGTTTGTTGATTCCTTTGAATTAGTGGTTGTAAATAAATCATTGTGAGATTCTCTAATTCAATGCTTGAAGAGTGTTAATCTAGCTGTTTAGACTCTCATTGAGTTATTACATACCTTTGGTTTTGGTCGCCAGATTTTATTATTATAATTGATAATACTATTCCCAAATCATGCACCACTTATACTCCATGCAATTGAGTATTATTTGTTAAGATGCATGCATATCTCTGTAACATAAATTAAGAGTTGCAGATCAAATAGCTTACTCTTGTTGTGTGAAGATCTCATTGATAAAAGCAATATTACTTTGTATGCATATGAGAGTTTATTTTAGAATTGAAACACATGCATCATAATTAAACCATAATATCTGTAGAAAATAGAGAGAGTGTAAATCTTTTGAATCCATAGAGTATTTTCTAAACACATTTAAGTAAACTTAATTTATTTAATTTTTAAAGAATATAAATTTGAGTTAATTTCTTTTAGAAAAAATAAATATTTACATGTAACATTAAATTTTAAGAAAATTTGAATGCTTCTAGTTATATTAAATATGTGAATCAATAGATTATTGTGTGGAACTAATCTTTTATTATTGATTTGGAATTAAAGAAAGAATTTGTGGAGATTGATTTATTAGAAGGATATTCATCTTTATCAAGTATTTTCTTTGAATTTATCTATGGAATTTTTTTTTAAAAAGGAAATTTTAGTATTTGAATGCTTATGTAACTTCCAGAGGCTAGGGTTAAATTTTTCCTTGAAGAGTGTTTAATGTTTGTTTAATATTGTTTCTTGTGTGACTTGACCTTGGAATTAGCCATGCATGAGTTACTTATTGTCCTGATGGTATTTAAAATGTTTATTGAGTTGTGTCATGATTAAGATATGTTCTTTCATGGCTTCGTTTATCATGGTTGTCTTTGCATTTTGATGTTGAATCCTTTTACTAGGAAGAGTGGCTTGCGATAGGGGCCGGAACCCTAAACAGTTGCCAAGGTAACCTATCGTAAGTTTTGTAATCCATAGGAAACCTTAATTTAATGTAATAGGGGCTGGGTAGTATTTAATATTAATCCACACTAGTTTTTATAGAGGCCGAGAAACAATAGAGACCACCAGGGTAACTCTTGGAGAGGGCCAATAGTCTAGGAAGATTCACTAGGGTAACCTTTATTGACTATGTGATGAAACTATTTTCCTATTACATGATTGTGTTTCTTGTGGTGAGTTATCTCTAGTTGTGTTTTTCCTCTAGGAATTTGTTTGATTTAATTTTGAAATTGTTATGTCATTATGTGAATGTAAGCCAAGTAAATGTATTGTTTTGTCTTCTTATTTTTTTGGACCTGCCATTATCTCCAAGCATGGAGGGAGTGGACCTTCGGGTTTCACGTGGTTGGGAGGAAATTGTGCTATACCTTCATTGGATACTTTTACAGATGATATTATACTTGTAGCAGGTTCTAGTTACTTCATTGTTCATGACAGTGGATGCAAAATGTATTCGTGGACATGGATGTTTGTTGTGATGTGATCATTATCCTCTTTGTATATTTACCTCATGTATATGAGTGTACTCATTGTATAATCATTATGTTGTGTTGAGATTTATTAAAATCTCACATGATGTAATCTGGATATTTTTGTAACCCGATTGTATAAAATTCTGAAAACTGGATCATTCATGGATTTAAATTGTACTTATGTTTTATATTATGATGTGTTGATCTTATTTGTATTGTTCATGTAACATCATATTTGAATCCTTAAGACAATTATGTAATTGAATCTCTTTTTAAATAAAAATAAAAATATATTAGTTCTTTACGCTTTGTTTTATGGAATCATTGGCAGGGCATTACAAATTGGTATAAGAGCCAAGGTTCTAATGTTGGGTACTCTGGTTTTGTGAGCCCATTAGGTTGAATTTTATGTTAGATTTTGTTGATGTGTTTTCCTGTTGTTTTGTTTGTCTTATAACAAGACTTGTCCTTGATTTTGTGTAGGATTGTGCCTAGACGTTGTGGTAGAGGTCGTGGTCAAGGCCAAGGTGGTGGCCATGGGTCGAACCACCAGGTTACTCCCCCTTAGAGCTCTCATGAGAGCGAATGGACAAAATAGTTGGGTCCTCAGTTGGATTAGGAAAACGAGGAATAGATCCCAGAATAGTCAGAGGTAGAGGGAGCACAGTTACACCCTCTACTAGAAGAGGTCCTTGCATGACTTGGACCTAGATAGGAAGTGGAACAGGAGGTGGTTAGGGAACGTGATAGATCTATGAGGAGAGTTGATGATACTGTGCAGCAAGATGCCATTATTGTTGGGCATATGGGAGATTTTTTGAGGGAATTCCCTCCTACATTTGATGAATCTCGTGGTGGTTCAGAATTAAAAAATTTGCTAATTGATTTGGGATGATGCTTTGCTATGCATCCCTATGGTAGTAATACTCGAGCTTGTTGCACCAGAATGCACCTAAGAGGCTTTGCCTCTACATGGTGGCGTTTGGAGGAGCAGAAGCTCCATCTAGAGATTGGTACAGCCTCGTGGGATATGTTCCTGGAGAGATTCAAAGCATGTTTCCTATTTGAGCATTGGAGACAATGACATGCTGATGATTTTCATGATTTGCGACAGATGGCTATGTCCATGGAGTAGTTTGAGCGTAGGTTCTATGAACTCAAACAATATGTTGGGATTGTGGATGATGAGGCGATGTTGGTGCAACACTTTATCAAGGGCTTAAATGCATGTATTAGCGGAGGAGTCAGATTCTTCGAGCCGAAGACTATGGAGGTTGTTGTGGAGAAGGTGCATATTGTGGAGGAGAATCTAACAATGGCATTAGGTGGACACACAGGAGTTCAGAGAGGTAGTACTCCTACTTCAGGTTTTGGTCTGCGAGGTGGTCAGATACAGACAGGTGGTTCCTCTCAGAACCAACAAGAACCCGCTAAGGGTGGACAACAACAGCAACAAGATCCACCAAAGAATAAGAATCCATAGTTTCAGTAGGGGAATAGTTCACAATCTAGAAAGAACTATAACTAGTGGTGCAATAAGCACAATCGATAGGATCAACTAGGTCAGAGTGCACAGTCTACAGTAAGTAGATGTAGCTTTCAACAATCCAATGCACCTTCGGGTGGCAGAGGACTTGGTAGAGGTATAGGTTGTTTCTCATGTGGTCAACAGGGTCACATTGCTAGGCAGTGCCCTATACCTGGTACTTCAAGATTTGGTTAGCGACCGACAACTTCAAAGCCAACAGTTGGAGATGTAGGTTGTTCACATACATTTTTTGTTGTGGTAAATAACCGCCAGGCAGATCATCAAAGCACTGTGGTTGAGTCTTCAGGTCAATTATAGGGTATCGATGTTACTATTATTTTTTATTCTGGAGCTACTGATTTTTTTATTTCACCTACTATTGTTGAGCGATGTGGACTTGTGGCAGTAAAGCAAGGCAATAGGTGGTAGGTATAATTTTCTTCTGGGGCGAAGGTAGCAGTAGAATCCCTCATTCACAATTGTGGACTAAGGATTGGACCATTATCTACCTCAATAGATCTTCGAGTCACACCTCTAGGTTCGTATGACATTATTTTGGGGATGGACTAGTTAGAATCTCATCATGCAGTGATTGATTGTTGATAGAAGACAGTACGATGTATTGATGAATTTGGTATAGAGGGTGAAATTTTTGGTGTTCATAGACCCATCTCTTTGCAAATAATTTCTTCTATGTAGTTGAAGAGATTCTTACATCAGGGTTGTTAGCTATTTACAACAATGGTTAATGACTTGGATTTATGGGAGAGTCATGAGATATCACTCAATGATCACCCTATTCTTAGGGAATTTGTAGATGTTTTTCATAGTGATATTCCTGGTATGCCACCGAAGCGTGACATAGATTTCAGAGTTGACCTGGTTCTTGGAGCAGAGCCCATATCTCGAGCCCCATATAGAATGACCACACAGGAACTAGAAGAATTATGTATCCAGTTGGAGGAAATCTTGGAAAAGGGTTTTATTCATCTGAGTGTTTCCCCTTGGGGAGCACCTATCATCTTCGTGAAGGACAGATCTCTCAGATTGTGCATCAATTATCATCAATTGAACAAAGTGATGATTAAGAATTGATATCCTTTACCCAAAATTGATGATCTTTTTTATCAGATCAAGGGAGAAAATGTATTCTCTAAGATTGATCTGAAATATGGGTACCATTAGTTTCACATTATAAAAGAAGACATCCATAAAACAACATTTTGAACTCGTTATAGGCACTATGAGTTCACAGTAGTACCGATTGGGTTAACGAATTAACCATTAGTTTTCATGAGTTTGATGAATGGTGTTTTTCGTACCTATCTTGATCACTTTGTTCTCATTATTCTTGATGAAATTTTGATCTATTCGAGAAATATGAAGGAGTACGAAGAGAATTTGAGACAGGTACTGTAGTGCTTGAGGGAGACTCAATTGTATGCAAACTTGAAGAAATGTGAATTCTTCTAAACTAAGGTGAAATACCTTGGTCATGTGATTCCTAGAAAGGGTATTTTTGTGGATCCTTCAAATATCCAACCTATCATTGACTAGCCTGTGCCTACTAATGTTGTTGAGTTTCATAGTTTTATGGGTCTTGTTGGTTACTACAGATGGTTTGTTTAGGGTTTTTCTAGGATTGGACACCCCATTACTTCTCTTCAAAGAAAAAGGGAAGAAATTTTTTTGGAAAGATCAGTGTAAGTTGGCTTTTTTAGATACTTAAGGATAAGTTGACTAGTGCGCCTATCTTAGCCATTCCTGATCCTGCTAAGGATTTTGTTGTTTGTACTTATGCGTCTTTGGAAGGTTTAGGAGCTATGCTGATGTAGTATGGATGTG
Source organism: Sequoia sempervirens (assembly GCA_007258455.2). Taxonomy (NCBI): domain Eukaryota; kingdom Viridiplantae; phylum Streptophyta; class Pinopsida; order Cupressales; family Cupressaceae; genus Sequoia; species Sequoia sempervirens. The sequence continues at coordinate 74,031,588 of VDFB02000363.1, forward strand.
TGATTGCTTATGAGTCTCACAAACTCAAGGATCACTAACAAAATTATCCCACTCACGATTTAGAGCTTGCTACAGTAATTCATGCTTTGGTTCGATGGAGACATTTCTTTTTGGGGCACCATTTTGAACTTCATTGTGATCACCATAGTTTGCAATATATATTCACACAACCTAATTTGAATGTTAGTAAGAGATGGTGGATGGAGTTCTTATGTGAATATGATTTTGAGGTGAGATAAGTTTAGGGGAAGGAGAACGTTGTGGTTGATGCTCTTAGTTGGCAAAGACATGAGATTTTTGTAGTGACACTTGGAGCTGAGTTGAGAAGCCAAATTTTAGTAGCATTTCCTACTGATAGATTATATCAGGAAGTGAAGATGGATATTGGATCAGGTAGACCCTTCGAGAGAATATTTTTAGGATATACTCTTGAGTTAGATGGTTTTTTGCGACATCTGGGTCATATCTATGTATCACCTTCAGAAGGTCTTTGCACTTTGATTTTGACAGAGGCACATTGAGCACCATACTTAGCTCATCCTGGTGTTAAAAAGATGTATGCAGATAATTGACAGTTGTACTTTTGGCTCGGTATGAAGCATGACATTGCTGATTTTGTTTCGAGATGTCTTGAGTGCCAGAGAGTTAAGACTGAGCATCAACATCCTACTAGTTTATTACAACCACATCTCATTCCTGAATGAAAATGGGATATTATATCGGTTGATTTCATTGTTGGATTACCTATGTCATTGTGTCGACATGATTCTATCATGGTTACTATTGATAGGTTGACTAAGGTAAGACATTTTTCTCTAGTTTGATCATCCTACAATGCTTCCTCTATGGCAAGAATATTCATGGAGGATATTGTATGATTGCATGGGATTCCTCGCAGAATCATTTCGAATAGGGATCATGTATTTACATTAGCCTTATGGAAATTATTACAACATACTTTGGGTACTCAGTTGAACTTATATTCAACCTATCATCTTGAGACTAATGGTCAAATAATCAGATTCTTGAAGATATGCTCAGAATCTATGTGATGGATTGGTAATCACATTGGGAAGATTATTTATACTTAGTGGAATTTTCCTATAATAATGGGTATCAAAGTTCCATAAGTATTTCTCCTTTTCAAGCACTGAATGGACATCCTTTTCATACCCCATTGAGTTGGGATTGAATTCAGGATAGATTTCTACTTGGTCCTAAGATGCTTCGAGATATGGAGCAATAGGTTGATTGCATCAGAGAGCATTTGATAGTGGCACAAGACATACATAAAAAGTATGTCGATTCACATAGAGTGGATCAATAGTTCTCAATTGGTGATAGGGTTTTTATTCAAGTGCAACCATGCAAGAGTCCAATCGGTTATGGAAAAGGCTCTAAGCTTGTGCCTCGATTTATTGGACCATTTGAGATTCTAGAGAGGATTGGTCCTATGGTTTATCGACTTTCTTTACCACCCAGTTTATCATGCATTCATTATTTTTTTCATGTATCAATTCTTAGACCTTATCATCCTAAAATTTCACATGTACTCGATTCGAATGTGTTACAAGTAGAGGACGACCAACTGGCTTTGGAGCCCGTGGGAATTCTTCAGCGTTGGAGGCTTTCCCTTAGGGGTCGAGACATTGATCAAGTGAGGGTCCAATGGGATCCTAGTGATGAGGAATGAGCTACTTGGGAGGATGCGATACACATACATGAGCTTTATCCTTACCTATTTGCAGGCTTCCAAGAGTAAGCCTTATCCTAGGGGGGAGGATGTAGTGTCCCTCTAGTTATGACACTCTGTTTTAGTTTGATTCAGCTTGATAGATAGATGCTTTAGTTTATTATAATACTATGTTGTTTTTACACTCTGTGGATAATACTTTTGACATCCTGATCATCTAGTTGTGTTTGTGTGATGATATTGAGATAGACACGTATGTGATATGGATTATGTAGCTTATGAGTTTTTATATGGTTATCATGTCGAAATGGTTGTTTATGATATATGATGCTCATCAGTTCTAGTGAAGAAGATAGTGTAGCATTACTCATTTGTGAGTACCCTGCTAAGCTGCGATTCTTCTTCACGGTGTGTTTTTTGATATAAGTTTATATGTTTAACAGTCATGTTTCATGCAGATACAGGTACTGGGTATCAGCTCCATCTGCTTTTCAGGGCTGAGCATACCCTAATTCAAAGAAATTATGTTGATCTGGAGGTAGTGATAGGTCCTTATTGAACCATCGTTCTTCATTGAACGAGTACCTATTTGTTACCCTTCCTTGTTGTCAAGTCTGTTTCTGTTATGCCATACTTGTCAGTATGGTTTTGTTTGGGAATTCATTATTGTAGTTAAATGATTAATTGTTTTAATATTAGTTTAAATGTTTATGTTTATGTCTATATTTATCGTTTAATTTATTAATTTAAATTAAATAAGTTATTTACTTTAAAAGTGAAAGTTAATTTTGCAAAAGTATTTAATTAAATATAAATTGTTGATTTACTTGTGCTAACAAGAATTATGTGGAAATAGATGTTTTAAGAGAATATATTTTCAACATGTTATGTATTTTGGATTTGGAGTTGAAAATATGATCTGATGTTAAATGGGTAAGTTAGAACTGATTGATCAATTATGAATGCATAATTGAATATCAGTTAAGTTTCATGATTGAGATTTAATTAAATGCATTAAAAGCTTTTGGGGGTTGCAATTTTTTGATTCCTGACAATATTCTAGAAAAAATTTCATGGCATAAATTTTTAGAACATTTTTGCATGGAAGTTGTTTTGGAAAAAAAAAAATTAGATTCTATTTGCAAGCATTATTTGGAGTTGGATTATTTTGGATTACTTCATCAAGATCTGGTGAATTCAAGCAGAATTGGCAGAAGCTTCAAAATTTGTTTCGAGCCAACCATTAAGCTTTAAACAGGTTTTCTTCTTTGGTTTTTAAATTCTTGTGTTTAATTTTGAAAACATAATGTTGAATTGCACTGCTCTATAAAGGAATTATTTTGTTGAACATACACAAACAATAAAGAAACAAATTAGAGGAGTATTTGCTTTTTTATTTTTTTTTAAAAGCATAACCTGTAGATGTACAATTCCAAATTTAAAAACTATTTTTTTTTAATTTGGTTGTAGATAGTTAGAGAATATTATGTTGGATCTAGAGAATTTCTTTATTATTCCTTTTTGTCATCGTGTTGAAATTTTTACACCAACTGTGCACCCTCATATTCTACTATTTCTGCAACTAAAATAAATATTAATAAAGATTATTAAGTCTATTTATTTTCAAAATGGTGCTTAGTCTTTAAGCTTTTCATTTTTAAGGTTTTTGTTTATTGTCTGTATGAGGTTTGAGAGTTTCTTGTTTGGCATTGAATTTGGGCTATCTTTTGAATCTGTAGTTTTCTCTATAACCAAAGCAGCCAATCACAGTTTCCTCTCTTTAATTTTATTTTTGTAAAAAACAAATTTGCTTGAGGCTACTAGCACAACTCCATCATTGTCTAAATTTCTATCTTTTAATGAAATTTGTGGGTTGCACTTGAAACGCCAGATTCATCCTTTTCTGCTTGCGCTTGTTCTATGACTTTTTTTTCTTAAAACTTTTGCTAATCTCCTTACCTTCAAGCACGTATTCCTCTTGGTAAGGCGTGAATTATTGCTTGACTTGTATTTGAGAATAATGTATTCACCAGATCACTATTGAATATTGTAATCCCATGTTCGTGCACAACAAACTGGAGTATTGGTTTATTTTATGAAATTCTATTGTTTTCTTGCAGTCTGGAAATATATATATTGTCATATTACCATTCATTTATTAGAGAAATTGCCTTGTATTAAGTTTGTTGATTCCTTTGAATTAGTGGTTGTAAATAAATCATTGTGAGATTCTCTAATTCAGTGCTTGAAGAGTGTTAATCTAGCTACTTAGACTCTCACTGAGTTACTACATACCTTTGGTTTTGGTCACCAAATTTTATTATTATAATTGATAATACTATTCCCAAATCATGTACCACTTATACTCCATGCAATTGAGTATTATCTGTTAAGATTCATGCATATCTCTGTAACATAAATTAAGAGTTGCAGATCGAATAGCTTACTCTTGTTGTGTGAAGATCTCATTGATACAATCAATATTACTTCGCATGCATCTGAGAGTTTATTTTAGAATTGAAACACATGCATCATAATTAAACCATAATAACTGTAGAAAATAGAGAGAGTGTAAATCTGTTGAATCCATAGAGTATTTTCTAAACACATTTAAGTAAACTTAATTTATTCAATTTTTAAAGAATAGAGATTTGAGTTAATTTCTTTTAGAACAAATAAATATTTACATGTAATATAATATTTTAAGAAAAATTTGAATGCTTCTAATTATATTAAATATGTGAATCAATATATTATTGTGCGGAACTAATTTTTTATTATTGATTTGGAATTAAAGAAAGAATTTGTGGAGATTGATTTATTAGAAGGATATTTATCTGTATCAAGTATTATATTTTAATTTATCTATGGATTTTCTTTTAAAAGGGAAATTTTAGTATTTGAATGCTTATGTAACTTCCAGAGGCTAGGGTTAAATTTTTCCTTGAAGAGCGTTTAATATTTTTTTATTATTGTTTCTTGTGTGACTTGACCTTGGAATTAGCCATGCACGAGTTACTTGTTATCCTAATGGTATTTAAAATGTGTATTGAGTTGTGCCATGATTAAGATATGCTCTTTCATGGCTTCATTTATCATGGTTTTCTTTTCATTTTGATGTTGAATCTTGTTACTAGGAAGAGTGGCTTGCGATAAGGGTCGAAACCCTAAGCGGTTGCCAAGGTAACCTATCGTAAGTTTTTTAATCCAGAGAAAACCTTAATTTAATGTACTAGGTGTTGGGTAGTATTTAATATTAATTCAGATAATTGTATGCCTCGCCTATTACCTTAATGCTTGTTTAGATTGAGGTAAGGTTGAGAAGGCATGGAATGGCTTAGTCACCTATCTTGTCTTCTTGAAAGATGGAATGACTCCACACTAGTTTATATAGGGGCCGAGAATCAATAGAGACTGCTAGGGTAACTCTTGGAGAGGGTCGATAGTCTAAGAAGATTCACTAGGGTAACCTATCGTGATTGTATGATGACACTCTTTTCCTATTACATGATTGTGTTTCTTGTGGCGAGTTATCTTTAGTTGTGTTCTTCCTCTAGGAATTTGTTTGATTTAATTTTGAAATTGTTATGTCGTTATGCGAATGTAAGCTAAGTAAATGTATTGTTCTGTCTTCTTGTTTTTATGGACCTATCATTATCTCCAAGCATGGAGGGAGTGGACCTTTAGGTTTCACATGGTTAGGAGTAAACCATTCTATACCTTCATTGGATACTTTTACAAATGATATTATACTTGTAGCAAGTTCCAATTACTTTATTGTTCATGACAGTTGATGCAAAATGCATTCGTCGACATGGATGTTTGTTGTGATGTGATCATTATCCTCTTTGTATATTTACCTCATGTATATGAGTGTACTCATTGTGTCATCATTATATTGTGTTGAGATTTATTAAAATATCACATGATGTAATCTGGATATTTTTGTAACCTAATTGTATAAAGTTCTGAAAAATGGATCATTCATGGATTTAAATTGTACTTATGTTTTATATTATGATGCGTTGATCTTATTTGTAATGTTTATGTAACATCATATTGGAATCCTTAAGAAAATTATGTAATTGAATCTCTTTTAAAAATAAATAAATTATTAGTTCTTTATGCTTTATTTTATGGAATCCTTGGCAGGGCGTTATAGAATACATTTAGGGGAAAGACTTAATAGATGAGTTTGTTGTGTTTTAATAATTTGTATTCTTGTGTAATGGTATCACACTTTATTTTTTGACTTTGGTTCATCATTTGTGAAGTTAAGTATTAGTAGCTCTTACATTTATATCTAAAAATGACAACATTCATTTTAAGAAATCACATTAAAGAAACAATCAATTATATGGTTGTACAAAATTAATTGCTGATACATGTCTTAATGCAAATGTTTTTGTCTAAATTTTTAGGTCACTTTTAGAAAATTCCATGAAAATGTCTCTATTATGACTACATCATGGGTGCCTAGAATCTATAATAATAACTTTAAGCTTTTAACTCGTCTATAGAAATGGCCTAAAAAAATTCATAGAAGTTTAATTTACCATTTAAGAACTAGAACTTTCCTATCAATTATTCTATTCAAAATCATGTACATACAATCTAAACACATAAAATATAAGAAATTTTCTTTTTCTTTTCTAATTTGAAAATAGATCACAAAGTCTAGAATAAAAATTATAAATCATGAATATATGCATCTTCTAAAACCTTCAATGTGTGGGAAAAATAGAAGGGTGAAATTCACATACCTATGTCAATTACCATTTAGTTTTTTCCCATTTTGTTGAAATGTCTTAATATAATTACATAATGGCATGTGACACACTCTTGTGCTAAGTTTGGCTCCTTTCTAGTTCCCCATCCATCCTCATTTAATCTCATCTACATGTACTTTCATACATTCAATCTTATCATAGCCCTATCTACACCTATTCCAATATGCTTGTCTTACCATCAACCCACATTTTCATGCCTCGTAATCTTGACCTAAAGTTTTTTGATCTATTATCTTGGGTTAATCCTATAACATGCTTTTTTCTCTTGCATGAAACATAATTGACCCCTCTTCATTTTTTTAAAATTTACATTTTGGATACCCTTTTCATCATAATGAAATTCCCAATTTATGGTTTTTATTTTCTATTCCTAGGTTGAAAGATATTGTAGTTTTAGTTCCCCATATTTGCATTTAAAAATCTTCTAGTTATTTTGAGGCTTTAGAATTGCGGGATGATGGAGAACTTTCCCTCCAATATTGTAAATTTTGATGCGTTATTGAATTCGAGACCTTTTCAACAGTTCAAATGGTTTGCGAAGAAAAGTTTAAATCAAAAGTTATCAAATATCAAAGTTGGCGCACTTTCTAGAAGATACAAAATTCATTTCTTTTTCCCTTTGAACTTCAAGTTGTAATTTTCGGCGCCAAACCACCTAAACTCAAATTTGAAAACTAATTACATTCCCTCTCTGCAATTGTGTATATAGTGAGTAAATTAATTTTTCTTTCACTCTATTAAACTACGGTTCCTTTCCATCTTAAATGGTTAAATCCATAGATCCCTCTCCTATCCCTAGTGTGGTTTCCTTTTGCAAATATCTTGTATTTGAGTTTTCAATGCCCTATCTCCATAGGTGCAACCTCACTCTTATCTTCTACTGGCAGCCTTGGTGTACTCCACTACCCCTCATGTGCAACTCCTCATCTATTCTCAACCACGTAGTCCCTCACCTGTTGCGCATGTCTCCTAGCAAGAATGAATGTGTTTTTCTTCATTGAAACCAATCAATTTTCCTTTTCCTGATGCACCCCTTGTCCTTCCACTCTTTTTCAATTTATTTTTACCTTGTCTTTCGTCGATTCTCTTGTTTTCCTATCTAACTTTTCCATGAAGGTGAAAATGTTGATTAAATATTCCAATATTTAATTCATGATTGAATTTTAATAAGCTTATTCCTTTTCAAATGCCATCCATTTGATAATTATTGAGATATCACTTATGTTTCCATTCAACATACACGTCAACCAAGGTGATTGCAACTGCATCTCAAAATTGTCGTTTCAATCTTCCAAACAAATATTTACCATTACATTTGCAAATGTATAAGTTGGAAGGTCTCTAAGGTTGCAACTTTGTGCATATCCAACAATAATTTCACCATTTATCTGCTCACACATCTCACAGTGCAAGTGTAACTACAACATTGTAAAGTTTGCATACTTAGATATATTTCTTGTGAGGATGTTATTAAAAGACGATTAGATTGGCCTTACACCAATCAATTACATTTTCCTAATATCTCATGAGATGAAATTTCCATACTTCATTAATGCATCAAATTTAAGAGGCTTAGGCACTGTTTGAAAATAGGGAAAACCAAACAAAATAAAACAAACCAAAATTTGAAAAAGATCAAACCAATAATTTTTTTTTTGGTGGTGTTGATCGCTCGTTCACCTGCGTCCTCCTGCACTAGACACGCTGGGTAAAATGGAATTTTCCTTGAGTTAGTAAAGTCAAGAACATTCAAAGGTGCATGGGACGGTAATCCCATCTTTGTTTTTGATCCAACTCTGCTCCTTGTCCATGATAGTCTTCCTTTTTCTACACTTCAACTCATCCTTAACATTCAAGCCATCTCCATGGAAACTATCTCATTCCTCTGAACAATTACTTCCCACAGGTTCATCTTGGTGCCCTCTACATGTTCTTGGATGGTTATTCTTTCTTCCTCTATTGCACTGCTATGATAAATTAGAACCCAATTTGTTCTTTCCTCTTGAATTCTACTCTTTGGGTGGTTGAAAATCATTGTACTTACTTTTTTCCTCTTCCTCTACTCATTGCTTCTCTACACTACAACAAAAAATAGAGTTGAAACCTTTCATCTGCTTATCCTTCTCCTTCAATGAATTAAACATATACTTTTTTCCATGTCTTTCTAGATGGTGTAAACATTATTTCTACCATCATAAATGGCCTCCCTATCAAACTACCATGGGCTACCCAAGAATATGTGACAAGCAGTCATGGGAATCACATTGCACAACACCTCATCTCTATATAAAGCAATATGAAAACTAACTAAACATTGCTCTCTCATGACCATTTTATGTTCGTTTTGCAACCATGAAACCTTGTACAGACTAGGATTCTTACTCCTTTTCAAACTTAGTTTTTCTACCATCTCCTCTAAAACTAAGTTATTCGTACTACCACTATCAACAATAACCTTACAACACTTACCTCTAACCTTGCACACAGTTCGAAAAAGACTTCCTCTTTGAGATGGTTTCTCCTCTGCTACATTTGGGTTCACCAACACTCTTCTCAACATTAGAGATCCACCTTCTTTTGGGTATGCTACTTTTGTGGATGCATCACACTCCTCATCCTCTTATGCCAAGTGATTTCTTACTATACTCTTCTTGTTTCCTTCATGTACTTGAGAACACTCAAAAAAATGATGACCAACTTCTCCACACTAATAACATCTGAATGGAAGCCTTTTTCTACTACCACCGCTTCCTCTCGTTGATGTCTCATTTGCTTTTATGTTTTGACCCCCTTATTTATTTCATTTGGAATTGGATTCTTCTTCAATCTTCTTTCCTTTACTGTTGCTCGCTTGTCCCTTTTTAGCCCCAAATCTTCCCCAAATTTTGGAATTATTTATTTACCTCCTCATTAATTTCTCCTCAGCCTTCATCACATATTGGTATGCTTCCTCAACTATAGTAATTTTCAGCATACTCATCTCATCTTGAATGTTAAACCACAAGCCATTTACATACCTGACTACCTTCTCTCTATCAATTTCATGTCTTTCGGATTGAATGGCCAGCTTGTAAAACTCCTTCGTGTAATCCTTTACACTCATTTATTTTTGCTTCATATTTTGCAACTTCATCAACAACTCCATTTTGTAATCTACAGGTATGAATGTCTTCTTCAACTTCATCACCATTTGGTTCCATCTTGTTATATGGGGATCTCCATCTATTTCTCATTCTTTCTACAATCCTTTCCACCATAACATATCATTCCCTTTCAATTGTATTTGTGTTATCTTCACCCACTACAGGTCTTTAATGTCCTCCAATTCAAAGTACTCCTCCAGCTCTCCAATCCAATCAATTTACTCATCTGGATTCAATGTTCCAATTTTTTTTTGCAAATCCATCTTATTGCTCTTCGTTATTTTTGAAAGAGCTCTAAAAAATTTCTCTTGTTCAGGATCCACTGGTTGTTCCTCCTCCACCCCTCCTCCTCCTCTTTGTCTTCTCTTTTGTGCTCTTCACCTTCAATTTCTTCCTCATCCTTGTGTTCCCTTCTTTCTATTCTTTCCCTTCTATTACTAGCACCTACTTCCCCTTGGTTTTGAATTCCTTCAATAACCATGTCACAAAATATTTCAAGTAGAACCTATAAAGCCTGGGTCTTCGTCTTCCTCTTCCTACTCGGGGCGACATCTGTTCCAATCAACGGTTTTCGCTCTCAATTGTTTGGGATTCCACACACACCCACAACAATCCTTTCGAGTTTTGTACTTTTTTCACTCTCTCCCACAAATCCTAGTGGACACTCTCCACACTCAAAACCACCTACTCTAATACCAATTTGATGCAGAGAGCTTGCCTCCAATACTGTAATAAATTGATAGTTTTGTTTTCTCAGTCCTTGAATCAGTTTAATAATCAAAACAAATAGACAAGTTAAAAATTCACACATTTCAAATATCAAAAAATTTCATTTCAAATTAACATTGATAATTCATAATTCATAATTCATCTAATAAAAAACATTCATAATTCATTTTGTATTTCCCCTCAAATGGATTCAAAATTACTCTAAGACACATTTCCCACATTGGAAAAATAATTACATTCCCTCTCTACAATTGCATATACAGTGAGTAAATAATTTTTTTTACTCTATTAAACTACAATTCCTTTCCATCTTAAATGGAGAAATCCATTGATCCATCTTCTATCCCTAGCACGGTTTCCTTTAGCAAATAACTTGTGTTTGAGTTTTCAACACCCTATCTCCATAGGCGCAACCTCACTCTTATCTTCTACTGGCAGCATTGGTGTACTCCACTACCCCTCTTGTGCAACTCCTCTATTCTCAACCATGCAGTCACTCACTTTTTGTGCCTGTCTCCAAACAAGAATGAATGTGGCTTTTTTTTATTATTATTGAAACCAATCAATTTTCCTTTTCTTGCTACACCCCCTGGCCTTCCACTCTTTTTCAATTTATTTTTACCTTTTCTTCGGTTGATTCTCTTTTTTGGCTAACTGAATTTTCCATGAAGGTGAAAGGTTGATTAAATCTTCCAATGTTTAATTCATGATTGAATTTTAATAAGCTTGTGCCTTTTCAAATGCTATCCATTCGATAATTATTGAGATATCACTTATTTTGTCATACACGTCAGCCAAGGTAATTACAACTACATCTCAAAATTGTTGTTTCAATCTTCCAAACAAAGATTTACCATTACATCTACAAATGTATAAGTTGGAAGGTCTCTAAGGTTTCAAATTTGTGCATATCCAAAAATCATTTCACCATTTATCTGCTCACACATCTCACAATGCAAGTGTAACTACAACATTGTAAAGTTTGCAAAATTTGATAGATTTCTCGTAAGGATGCTGGTAAAAGATGAGTAGATTGGCCTTACACCAATCAATTACATTTTCCTAATATATCATGAGATAACATTCCCATACTTTGTTAATGCATCAAATTTAAGAGGCTTAGGCACTATTTGAAAAGAGGGAAAACCAAACAAAATAAAATAAATCAACAATATTTTTTTTTGGGTGGTGTTGATTGCTCGTTCACCTGCGTGCTCCTACACCAAAGGAGCATTCATAAGAACATTTAGAATTGGAGCATTAAAAAGAATCAACACTTGCATCATAATTCACATTGAGGTCATTGCACACTTGTTTGTTGTCTGCTAAAACCTACCCAAGGTTGTAAAGCCAATCTTTCAAGGGGGTTGACTAAGGAGAACTTGACTGCCACAATCCAACATCTTCGCTTGGGTATTTTAAATATGACTATTCCTTATACATAAACATACATTACAAAGTGGGATGAACCAAATCACAAAATAGATATGCATCCAAATCAATCTCATAGATTATAGAACAAGTATATACTTCAAAACATTTTTGTAGAACTTAAGAATGATTACGTATATGTAAACCTAATATACACAAAATTCAACTACTATTCAACAAACACATCAAAAACATAATTTTTTAAATATTTAGCAAGCCATTTCTATACTAAATCAAATTATTCTAGACCATTATTTTCATTTACTTAAATAATTAATTAGCATGAATTAAGATTAGGTTAACCTCTTCCAATTGGATGCTCAAGAATTATCGCAAGTAGGGATATTCACGACTTTTCAACTTATGATGTGCATTTTAACTTACAAAATATTTGCTCACGTAAGTAATTAAAAATTAGAGTTCAAAAAACGTATACTAAAAATGTGTTCATATGAAATAGGGTTTCCTTTTTCGTGTTTATGGTAAAACATGGACAAGGAAACCCAGTTTGGTATGAATACCAATGGAAGTCCTTTTCTCCTTGAGTTCCCCCTTTTATGATGTAATGCATAAATTTATATATATATATATATATATATATATATATATATATATATATATATATATAGTTTTGAGTAATATGTTTGAATTCTTCAACGTTGATCAAGTCAAAATCCTAGTATCAAGGCTAAAATACTTGTTAACATTACATCTTTCTTTGGTATGCCATGTTGGTACGGACAATACAATTTTTAGTTGCAAATTGCATATTAAAATAAATTTGGTAAAAAATATTTTATTTCAATAATATTTTGATTAAGGTAATTGAAGGTTATATATAAAAAGGGTGAAAATTATATGTTCTCTAATATTTTAGATTAAGTTTAACTATGTTTTGGGTATGTGCAAGATCATGATGGGCCAAAAAGTGGCGATATGATGGAAATGTGTAGGGTATGTGACTGACAACTTTTTTTTACCCAAAATTGATGAAACAAAAAGGATTTTAAAGAAGATTCTCATATTTCAACCACTATAAATTATGCTATAGTTTGAATTTAATAAATAATTATTATTCATTTTCTATTTTAATTACGACTAAAGTCTTGATTGATAGGCTGATTGAAAAACATCTATAGCTTTAAAATGGTATCACATTTTTTGAATCTAAAACATGCATCACATTCTATTATTAGTATACTATAGGATTAAAAAAAGAAAAATTAAATTTCATAAAGTTTTGACCAAGTTAAGGTGGTTAGACATACAAGTTTTTATATTTTTGAAAAGTTGTAATAAAAAATTCATAATTAATTATTTACTTGGAAAAAAATTACAAAAAAATATGCATCACATTCAGACGTGAGTCCTCTACTTATATATAAAATATTATAAAAAAATATTATCATTTTATAGGGTGGTTAGATAGACACCTGCTTCTTATTTTTTCCCTGAAATTTAAGTACTACTGCATTGAAATTTCAAATTTTCACCAAATAGATTTTTTATTTTTTAAAATAAACCTAGTAGTTTAGAAACTACATTCAATTTGCTACAGATTCTATTCTTACATATTTTTGAAATAATATAGATAACTTATTCAAATTTTTACGTCAAGTTTCCTAACTATGATTTTTCTGAATTTTTTGCCACTTAAGAGCCTATTTTTTCCATGATGATCCTATGCATACCCTTTTAAATATAATAATTAGTTTATATGTTTTGTATGAATTTGGTTTGTAATATTTTTGTATCTTAATTTTTTTTATCATGTATCAAGTCTATGTGTGTAGACTTGATCCATGTCATTCTCAATGTCATGAAACTTAACCTTCAATTTTTGAGATTTAAATTCATAATTAATCCTGTCAACTCCACATATTAACTATTTTGAGCCCACATAACACACATTGGTATTTATTTTTTTGCTTGGTTGTTGCATTCAAAGATATTCATTCATTTAGCTAAGTTGTGGTGAGAGATTAAAATTAGGATTTAAGTTTGTATTTTTATTCTTATTTTATGTTTCAAGTTTTAATTGCATACATTTTGGTGAACCTAATGTAAAACACGTTATCTTTCATATAATTTTAGTGGATTTACTATTGCTTTGAGATAGTTTTCTCTCTACGACAATCCTCTTCTATCTTCTTTGTATTATGTGGTAGTGAGCCTATCTGGCAGTAGGCTTTTTTGGCAGTGAGCCTTTGTATTTAGTTTTGGAATTCTTTATATTGTGAGCTAATCCTCACCATGGTTTTTCCCTCATTGGTTTTCAGCGTAAATCTGGTGTTTATTGTGTGCATGGTTTTATTACTTTCAATTTTTGTTTCTGTATTCAGTGATTAAACATATTAACAATATAAATGTTTTATGAATGCTTATTGATCTAACTTCGGTGAAAGTTCTAAAGGTTAAAAATTACTACAACTGATTCACCCCCCTTCTCAGTTGTCTTGTTCAACACATACTACATTTATTCATGTTGATAGAAGTGATCTGGAAGGCTGATCTAGAATGTTTGAGGATAGTTACTTAGGGAAGAGAGATTTCTTTGGTAATACATTTGTGGGTATGTGCAAGATCATCATGGAAAAAACAAGCCCTTAAGTGGCAAAAAAATCAGAGTTAGGCAACTTGACATAAAAATTTGAATAATTTATCTATATTATTTCAAAAATATGTAAGAATAGAATCTATAGAAAATTGAATGTAGTTTCTAAACTACTAGGTTTTTTTTTTTTTTTAAATCTGTTTGTTGAGGGTGAAATTTCAATCATGATAGTGATGCTTAAATTTTAGGGAAAAATAAGATAGGCATTCAATGCGACCCCTAATCTGTAAAATGATAATATATTTTTATAATATTTTAGACATAAGTAGAGGACTCATGTCCGAATGTGATGCATATTTTTTTGCAATTTTTTCCCAAGTAAGTAATTAATTATGAATTTTTTATTACAATTTTTAAAAAATATAAAAACTCATATGTTTGACCACCTTAACTTGGTCAAAATCCATGAAATTCAATTTTTATTTTTCTAATCCTATAGTATGCAAAGCATGGGAATGTGATGCATGTTTTTGGATTCAAAATGTGATACCATTTAGAAAGCTATAGATGTTTTCAATCAACCTATCAATCCGAGGGACTTTGGTTGTAATTCAAATAGAAAATGAATAATAATTATTTATTTAAATTAAAGTAAAGCATAATTTATATTGGTGGAAAAGCTGAGAATCTCCTTTAAAAACCCTTTTCGTTTCATCAATTTTGGGTAAAAAAAAGTCATCAGCCACATACCTTACAAATACCCATCATATTGCCACTTTTTGGCCCATCATGATCCTGCACATACCCTTGTGTTTAGTATTTCTTCTTAAAGGTGAGTTTGGCTTTGCGGTTTGAATGGAGAGTATGCCTACACATGTTCTATTATATTCTATATTTTTTGGAAGATATATTCAACATGCAAAAAAATTGAAGTGATAGAAAGGTTAGTGTGCTAGTTATTCACCTAATGATGGTTTCAAAATTGTGCAACAATGGCTAGTAGTGTGTGATATTTAACATTAGCATGTGACGATAAAATAGGTACAAGTTAAGGTTATTGTGGAAGCCACACCGACATCATGTTCTTTTCTAAACTAATTTGATTTAGGACTCCATTTGTTACACATTTGGTGTAATTTGAATTTAGGTCTACTTTTATGTCATCCCGCTAATCAGTAGATCCCTAACCGAAATGGAGTAATTTTAATGCAATTTTGTGTATAATCATCATACCTTTTGTAACTATATGTATGGATGTGAGGGATAATCTAAGAGAAGGTGGTGAGTGAATATACTTGTGTATAAAAGTGTGTGAGTGAGTGTTGCTCAATGTGAAGCATCTCAATCATTGTGTGCCATCATCAAAATATGGAAGGACTAGTGTAGTGGATTGTCTAAATCAAGTTCAAATCCGTGTGTAGGTTGTTTAACCAAACAATAGTTCACAAGCTCTATCTTTGTAATTCAGAAGCTGGTGTTCTACTCAATGAGTTGGTGCTCAAATCATTGTATTGGGGATTAGTGTCTCTAGTAGGTTGATGCCTACATATACAATTGGGGATTGGTGTCTTTGGTAGGTTGGTGCCTACTTCATATTATAAATTCCCTTATTATATTTGCTTTCTCAGAAGGTTGGATTTGGATAGTAGATCTAAAACAACTATTCTCACTTTATTAGGTTTTTCCTAGCTTGGGTTTCACATATATCTAGTGTTCTCATGTGCAAATGTGTGTGCTTATGTGGTTGCTTGAGTATTAATATCTATTCTAATTCAAGTTTCTTGATTCACATGTGTGTTGAACTAAAGAGTTTTAAAATTACTTGATCCATTGATTCAGCCCCCTCTTAGTAGATTGTATGCCTCTTCACCATCTTGCATATCTCCATCTATAATATGCAAATCATCATCATAGAATCATATAGAAAAAAAAAATCAAATCACATCTATAACATATGCATCCTTTACGTGGGAATTTGATTGTAGTGCTTATTTTCCCAATCAATATCTCAAGGGCATCCTACTCCTCCATCCCTCAACCCACTAGGGGAAATAACTAGCATAATTTTTTTATACCAACATTTTTCTTCAAACACAATGCCATAAAATGCATTGTCTCAAAAGAGGAAAAATATAGACACCTAAAAATGAGTAACACATTTCTATCTCATTCATTTTATCATTTTCTCATCAACTCTTCTATCTATTTTAGCTAAATAATTTTATATTAATTAATTAAGCTAAAAATTTCCTCTTTTCATCTATAATAATTAAATATTTTAATTATCTCATATATAATTTCATATAATTTTAGTTATTTAATTAATTTATCATTTTCCCCTTCCAATATTAATTTGGGTCCACTATAATTAAAAAGTATTTAATTCGCTAACACTTCCTTTTTTCATAATTAAAATAAGTTAAACTAATTTATTTAATTTCCTTCTCCATAATAAATAAAATTAATATTTTATTTTTTTTTTAAATATATTTATGAATTATATAAATTTATTTATTTAATTTCTTTCGACCATTCCATCTCATCAATCCGGTCCATTTACTAAATTTTAGCTCCTACCCTTTCTCAAATTTTTCATCCATTGATTCTTCTAATTAATCTTCATCATTGATCAAATATCAATTGAATCATATAAATGAAACCCTTGATCCACACATTATCCCCTAGAGCACAATCAAATATCATTATCGGCTTAGATCTAGCAAGACTCAATCTTAGATCATTAGCAAGAGTATCATCATTATCGTAAGCTAGCAAGCAAGCTCATATCAATATCGCATCATCTAGCTCTTCTATCTATCTATTATATTTGATCATTATCATTATGAATTCATGCTATCATACTATCATTGTGCTATCATGGTTATGATAGTTTGAAGAGAAACCCACATAACAAGCATTCAAGCAAATATTTATCAAAAGTAATTAAGCAAATCAAGGTCTTTTGCTATTGTATAATCGTTTATAATTTGGTATGCATATATCTTAAGTTTTATTGAGTGATTATTGAGCTAATTTGGTACTTTCATTATATTGTTCCTATAGAATAGAAATTGAGTTTTTCTATTTGATACCCAAAAATCACACCTTTTGTAATACTAAAATTAAGAGTAAGGTTGAGGCACATTTCTCAACATCCGACATCTTCACTTTTTTGGCTCCAAGCCTCTCGCCACTTGTCACTTCTTTCTCCAACACCATATCACCAAAATTATTTGGAAGTTAAAGATGTAGTAATCAAAGCCTTATATATGCATTTGATAACCCTAAAGTCATTTAAGAGATAAAATTTACTCTAATGGTAACCTTAGATTTAGGGTCATCCATTAAACCTAGGTTTCTCCCAACACACCTTTAACAAACTTTTAGCACAATTGCATTTTCACATGAAAAATGATTTGAGCCATCAATTTGCTACTAAGACTTTGTACTTATTAGCCTTACACTTACTGAGCTCATATGACTACCCATTTTAAATAATTTAAAAAGAGACAAAAAAATAGTACTAAGTGCCATGAAAGCTAAATCCATCACAATTCTATTACAATTACCATTTTTCAATATTACCTAGAATATAATATTTTAATCCAATAGGAAATGAAATAAAAATTAATGCTATAAGATTCTCACAGGGGGAAGTTCCACACCTTACTTTCTTTTTCAAATTAAGAATCCCAATATATCCGAAGTTAAAAATCTCTTTCTTGAACTAGAAATATGGCATATACTATCATCATTATTTATATGTGAAGCAAAAAGAATATTACTCTTTACTCTTTATCACCCTACTGACTTGTGAATGCCAATACATTAGGGAAAATGACTCAATAGGTGAGCATTTTGTGTTCTAATAGTGGGTACAAAGTTTTGTTTTGATTTTGACATATTAGTCGTAAAGCTTAGTTTTTATATTTATAACTAAAAATGTTATTTTTATTTTCATTAATTATATTAAAGAAATAGTCAATTATATAGTTATATAAAAATAATTGATGGTACATGTCTTGATGTACTCATTTTCATCAATTACAATAACGAGAATATCAATTATATAGTGACACAAAAAAAATGGTAGTACATGTCTTGATGCACATGTTTTTCTCTAACGTTTTAGGTTACTTTTAGAAAAATTCATGAAGATGATTGATTTGACTACATCATCGGTGCCTATAATCTAAAATAATAACTTTAAGCTCTCAACTCATTCATATAAGTGTGTTAAGATTTTCACTAAAATCAACTTACCATTTAAGAACCTCAGTTCTTATACTCAAAATTGTTTGCATGGAATCCAAATATGTATAATATTGTAAAAATAATAAAATTGTTAAATAATTCTTAAAAATAGATGTATCTAGAGCTATATGTAGCATTCCTACTCTAAAAAAGACTAATAAGTAAAATTTATAATTTTACATTTAATCTTTTTTATAATTTGATAATACATCACAAAGTCTAATAAAAGTAGTAAAACATGAATATTATGCAATACTTGCATAAATTTTACCACTATCATTGACTTGTGTTTGTCAATACATTTAGGGGAAAGACTTAATAGATGAGTTTGTTGTGTTTTAATAGTTGGTTATTATTGTGTAATGATATGATGTTTTCTTTTTTGACTTTGATTCATCATTTGTGAAGTTAAGTATTAGTAGCTCTAAAAATGACAAAATTCATTTTAACAAATCGTATTAAAGAAACAATCAATTATATGGTGGTACAAAATTAATTGGTGATACATGTCTTAATGCAAATTTTTTTGTCAAACTTTTTAGGTCACTTCTAGAAAATTCCATGAAAATGTCTCTATTGTGACTACATCATTAATGCCTATAATCTAAAATAATAGATTTAAGCTTTTAACTCTTCTATACAGATGGACTACAAAATTTCATAGAAGTTTAATTTATCATTTAAGAACTGGAATTTTCCTATCAATTCTTCTATTCAAGCTCATATGCACGCAATCTAAACACATAAATTATAAGAAAATTTTATACTTTTTTTTTCTTTCTTAATTTGATAATAGATCACAAAGTCTAATAAAAATTGTAAATCATGAATATATGCATCTTTTAAAACCTTCAATGTGTGGGAAAAATAGAAGGGTGAAATTTGCATACCCATGTCAATTACCATTTAGTTTTGTTCCCATTTTGATGCAATGTCTTAATACAATTACATAATGGCATGTGACACATTCTCGTGCTAAGTTTGACTCCTTTCTAGATGCCCATCCATCCTCATTTACTCTCATCTACATGCACTTTCATACATTCAATCTTATCCTAGCCATATCTACACCTATTCCAACACACTTGCCTTACCATCAACCCACATTTCCATGCCTCATAATCTTGGCCTCAATTTTTTGCATCAATTGTCTTGGGTTAATCCTACAACATGCAAGTTTGCTCCTACATGAAACAAAATTGACCCCTAATTCATTTTTTTAAAATTCTAAATTCTAACTCCTATCCTTTTCCACTAGCCATTGGGAGTCAACTTGATACATGTTTGTGTGACTATTTGTTATGTCTTGGTATTTAAAGACATTCACTTGAACATTTAAATAGTTCCTAAGTCATTCAAACATCCTCAATAATTGCAAGGAGATATCATAAAGAACATTTAGATTTGGAGCATTAAAAAGAATCAACACTTGCATCATAATTCACAGAGGCCATTGCACACTTCTTTGTTAAGGAGAACTTGACTGTCGCAATCCAACATCTTCCCTTGGATTTTTTAAATATGACTAATCCTTATACACCAGCATAAATGATAAAGTGGAACAAACTAAATCACAAAATAGATATGCATCCAAATCAATCTCATAGTTTATAAAACAATTATATGCTTTGATTACATATAATGTAAACCCAACCCACACAAAATTCAACTACTATTCAACAAACACATCAAAAATATAATTTTAAAAACATTTAACTAGCCAATTCAATACTAAATCAAATTATTCTACATCATTCTTTTAATTTACTTACATTACTAAACTTATGATGTGTATTTTAGCTTACAAATTATTTACTCACGTGAGTGATTAAAAATTAGAGTTCAAAACACGTGTTCATAGGAAACTGGGTGTATAAACACGGACAACCTAGTTTGGTATGAACACCCGTGGAGGTCCTTTTCTCCTTGAGTTTCCCCGTTTATGATGTAACGCATTAAAAATATTAAAAAATAATATTATATAGTTTTGAGCAATATGTTTGAATTCTTCAACGCTTATCGAGTCAAAAGCCTAGTATCAAGGCTAAAATACTTGTTAACATTGCAATTTTCTTTGGTATGCCATTTTGGTACGAACAATATAAGTTTTAGTTGCAAATTGCATATTAAAATAAATTTGGTAAAAGTTATTTTATTTCAATAATATTTTGACTAAGCTAATTGAAGGTTATATGTATAGTATATGGATTGTAACATTTTTTATCTTAATTTTATTATCTTGTATCAAATTTATAAGTGTAAATTTGATCCGTGTCACTCTTAATGTCATGAAGCTTAACCTTGGACTTTTGAAATTTAAATTCATAATTAATCTTGCTAACTTCCTTGTGTTAACTATTTTGAGCAACATAACACACATTTGCATTGATTTGTTTGCTTGGTTGTTCCATTCAAAGGCATTCATTTATTGATGAGCTAAAGGGGCTCTATAATGAATGGTTCATAAGGCACAACACTTGTTGCAGGCGTTGCAAGCTAAGTGGGCTTAACCTTGGGGAAAACTCTATGGTTAAGCACACTTGAGCTAGAGTAGTACTAGGATGGGTCACCTCCCAGGAAGGCCCAGTGCTTCACCTCTATGAACATCACCTAGATGCAATGAATGCTAGGTGGACCATTCACTATCATGAGAGATGGGTTCTTGTGAACCACTGCTCATGAAATATGGGTCACTATGTTTGACTCATAAAACTACACAATTGAATCTTGATAGCAATATCACAACATGACATTCATTCATTCATTTAGTTGAAGTCACGATGAGAGATTATCTAAGATGTATGAAAGGACTTGTCTTAGAGCATTTATAAGAGCATCTATAGACATTAAACATAATTTTTCCATTAAGTATCCATTAGTCATCATTAATTAACTATTAATTATTATCTCATTATTAATTAATCAATATTAGCATTATTAATTGTTGTCATTATTCATTATTAATGATATAATTAAATAATTATTATTTATTTAAATAATATGAATTAATTATCTATTTAATAAATTCATCCTTATCCCCTCACAAGTTAACTCCATCAAATTATTAACTTCCTCATCAAAAAATTATTGATAAATTTAAAAACTCATTATTATTCTCTCATGAGTTCAAAATGGAAATTTTCTTCACCAATTTTAGTTAACTATCCATCTCTTTGAGCTAACTCCATAACTAGTTAACTCTTCGTCCTTGATCGAATTACCATCGTGCACTCAATCTTCCAAAAGTCTATAAATTAAACACTTTTCACTCATCATTTTCATAATTATGATTCTTCCTGCAAAATAACTTTAAATATTTTTTATCATTAAAAAATTGTTAAAGTTATGTTGTTGAGTTGAGTATCCACATGAAATGAAAGTCTAGAAAAAATCCATTTATGTTTTCTTAATCTAAGGCTTCAATTTGAGTTTAAAATTAGGATTTAAGTTTGTATTTTTATTCTTATTTTATGTTTCAAATTTTAATTGCATACATTTTGGCGAACCTAATGTAAAACACGTTATCTTTCATATAATTTTAGTGGATTTCCTATTGCTTTGAGATAGTTTTTCCTCTGCAACAATCCTCTTTGATCTTCTTTGTAATTATGTGGTATTGAGCCCTTTAGCAGCAAGCCTTTGTATTCAGTTTTGGAATTCTTTATATTGTGAGCTAATCGTCACCATGGTTTTTCTCTTTTTGGGTTTTCCATGTAAATCTGGTGTTATTGTGTGCATGATTTTATTACTTTCAATTTTCTTTTTTGTATTAAGTGATTAAACATATTAACAATATAAAGGTTTTATGAATGCTTATTGATCTAACTTCTAGTGAAAGTTCTAAAGATTAAAAATTACTACAATTGATTCACCCCCCCTCTCAATTGTCTTGTTCAACACATACTACATTTATTCATGTTGATAGAAGTGATATAGAAGGCTGATCTAGAATGTTTGAGGATAGTTACTTAGGGAAGAGATATTTCTCTGGTAATACATTTGTGTTTAGTATTTCTTCCTAAAGGTGAGTTTGGCTCTATGGTTTGAATGGAGAGTATGCCTACACATGTTATAACATATTCTAGAGTTTTTGGAAGATATATTCAACATGCAAAAAAAATGAAGTGACAAAAGGTTCATTGTGCTAGTTATTCACCCAGTAATGGTTTCAAAATTGTGCAACAATGGCTAGTAGTGTGATATTTAACATTAGCATGTGACAATAAAATAGGTCCAAGTTAAGGTGCTTGTGGAAGCACATGACATTGTGTTCTTTTAGTAGAAATTAATTTGATTTAGGACCAACCTACTAAACATTTGGTGTAATTTGAATTTAGGTCCACCTTATGTCATCCTGGCTATTTACAAATCCGTAGCCAAAATGGAGTAATGCTAATGCAATTTCTTTTATATAATCATCATACCTTTGTGCAACTATATGTATGGATGTGAGAGGATAATCGAAGAGATGGTGGTGAGTGAATATGCTTGTGTATAAAAGTGTGTGAGCGAGTGTTACTCAATGTGAAGCATCTCAATCATTGTTTACCATCTTCAAAATATCTTAATGAGTGTAGTGGAGTGTCTGAATCGAGTTCAAATCTTGTGTAGGTTGTTTAACTAACATTAACAATTCACAAGCTTTATCTTTGTAATTTTGTAGGACTAGTGTTCTACTCATTGAGTTGGTGCTCAAATCATTGTATTGGGGATCAGTGTCTCTAGTAGGTTGGTGCCTACATATGCAATTAGGGATTGGTGTCTCTAGTAGGTTGGTGCCTACTTCATATTATAAATTCCCTTATTATATTTTTTCTCTATAAGGTTGGATTTGGATAGTAGATCCAAGCAACTATTCTCATCATGGTTTTTCTCATCTTGATTTTTCACATATATATAGTGTTCTCATGTGCAAATGTGTGTGCTTATATGGTTGCTTGAGTATCAGTATCAGTTCTGATTCAAGTTTCTTGATTGAAATTTGTGTTGAACTAAAGATTTTTAAACTGACTTGATTTATTGATTCACCCCCCCCCCCCCACTCTCAGTAGATTGCGAGCCCTTCACCATCTTGCATATTTCCATCTATAATATGTGTATCATCATCATAGAATCATATAGAAAAAAATAAAATCACATCTATAACATATGCATCCTTTTTGTCAAGAATTTGAAAGAAATCTTATTTTCCCAATCAATCTCTCAAGGGGGCATCCTACCTCCATCCCTCAACCCACTAGGGGAAATCACTAGCATAATTTTTTATACCAACACTTTTTCTTTGAACACAATGTCATAAAATGCATTGTCTCAAAGAGGGGGAAAATATGGACACCTAAAAATGAGTAACACATTTCTATCTTTCCATTTTATCATTTTCCATCAACTCTTCTATTTATTTTAGCTAAATAATTTTCTACTAATTAATTAAGCTAAAATTTCCTCTTTTCATCTATAATAGTTAAATATTTTTAATAGAAATGGTGTGTCGGTTTGGAGGTCTGCAACGGTTAGATGCATGGAAAAGGAAAAAATGTGAGTTGGTTGGTAGTAGAGAGCATCGACAGGCAAACATTGAAGGCATATGGCATTCAAATAGATGGAAAAGGCTATGCACTAACAATCATTTGTTCCCTGGTGAGGCGACCAGAGCTTTTGGTGTTTGTGGGAAGCAATGAGGTGTGTCCAGATTTAAGGGCCATCATGGGAGAGGTGCGTATAGAAATGAAGATTTTTATAGGTCGAGACAATAAGATAAAGGTCATAAAGGTAATGGTGGTTTTTCAAGGTTAGAGGACCAAGATGGTTGGGATCAAAATCCTAATTGTAGACCAAGCAACACTAAGGTTTTCTGGCAGTGAAAGCAACCACACACAAAATGGGAGGAGGTGAGGGAAGAATCTAAGTCTGGGAAGACTCAAGTAGCAGCTTCATTGGGTGGAAGGACGCTTTTGGGTGGTCAGGATTCTCTGGTGGTCAACTCAGTCAAGCTTCGAGTAGAGGTTTTGCATTTGGAAAACTTAGGGTTGATTGTAAAATGGTATGGCGCATCTCTAAACTGGGATTACTTAGTTAAATGGTGGAAGGAGCATTGGGGCTCAAATCTTTAGTTTAAAACCCTCCAAAATGGGTTTTTTTTTGTTGTGTCTGACTAGAGAGTTGAGGGATGATATTGTTGATGGAGTTTGGGTTCTCGATGGCTATGTCTTCTACCTCCACCAGTGGCTAGTGGGTTTTAATCCCTCAAACCATGAAATGGAGACAATGCAGGATTGGTATAGACTCCCAAATCTTCCATCAGAATATTGGGAGCCAAGTATTTTAGAAGAGATCAGGAACTGTTTGGGAACCTTTGTTTACGTTGAAGAGTAGAAAGATGTGAAGGAGGATTCTACCTATGTGAGGATATGTATAGAGAACAACCCATTGTGGCATATTTGGGAACAAATTGAATTAATATATGATTATGGGAGTTGGGTTTAAAAGCTTAGGGTAGACTCTCTCACTAGAAATTGTTTGGTGTGTCCCTTGGTTTGTAGATCCCCACTTAAAATTTTTGGTAAAGCTAAGGAAGCAGGGGCTTCATTGATGCACCTCAAGAAGGAGGCCAAAGTTCAAGCTTTGACCAAGCCAAAGGCAATAGAGGATGTTAGAGGGGTAGGGCTAGTGGTGATAAGAAGTCGTCTCTCATCAAAACACAGTTGTGGCCGAGACTTGTCAGTTCCCCCGTCAGAGCCTCCAAATCAGGAAACCACTCTCCATATGGAAAATCCAATGCTAGAAGATATGGTGGAGCAAGAAATTGATCAGAACATGGCTTTGGATGACAAGATTTTAGAGGTTTTGGAAATTTTTGGGGAAGATTTCCAAAATGTGGAGTTGAACTCTTTAATTGTGGTTAGCAAAGAATTGGTAGAATTCGCTAAAGTAGCTAAGAATAACTCCTAGGATCTAGAAGTCGGGGATATGTTGGAAGACACACACAACGTTCATGATCCTGAAGATGTGATTGATTGCATAGAAGGTAATTGCTCCCAATCGAGGAAGAAAAGGAAACCAACCCTAGGTCTGGAATCAACACAGACCAAGCTAGGTATTTGTCAGAAGGGTTTGTTTAAAGCTACCT